>JAAGKR010003200.1:0-39847 GCA_011419295.1 Clarias macrocephalus
TGCAACCTGGTTACAAAAAGATACACACTCGAATCAATGCATAATATTTGTATTAAACAAAGGAAGACTACTATATGGTTCGCTCACAAATATACCCCATTTGAAATTGTCACTTGTCCTCACCTGTTTGTTTAATTACCCCTGTGAGCAAGTAATCACAGCTGCAGTCGCGAAGGCGCGATGTTTTAGTCACGGTACATGTCTAGATAACTATTTAAAGGTGAGTGGCTAAAGCAGAAACGAGGAAACGGAATCAGCCAATAGGACTGCGGTAAAAGATGACCCCAAAGATAGCTCCGGCTGGATTAGCAAACACACCAGACAGAGTGGCATGATTGTGTCATCAACTGAGAACAAACTCGGATTCGACTAATACAGGACGGCATACGGGAGTGCGAGTAAGCGCTCACTTGTTCCAGAGGGAAAACCTCACAGTACAGATGAGCTTGTTTTGTTTTGTTGTGTTTTGATTTAAAGAAATCATCTTGGACAATTTTTTTTTCATTTTGGTTAAAATGGAACACAGGAAACAAGCCAGTGTTTGGCTTTCAAAACACCTAATGACCTTTGAATAATGACTGAGCTTTATCTGTACTCAGACTCATCTCCACAGTGAACAGTCACGGTTTTCATCAGAGGTGGAAAGAGTAATACAATTTTGTACTCAAGTACAAGTGAAATCTTACTGAAGTAAAGTTACCATTATAAAAACCTACTCAAGTAAAAGTAAAAAGTAGCTCATTAAAAAATGTGCTCAGAGTAAAAGTTAGAGTTACTTATTTATTTATTTTTATTTTTAACAGCGGGGGTGGGACGGGGGATTCCAGTGTAGTTCAAAAAAGACACGCGGATATAATTCTCAAACTAGTCGTTTTTAATTGAAGGAACACCTTTATATAATAAAGCTGTTGCCTTTCACGTGCTTGAAAATCAAAGTGGTCGCTTAAATATGGTTTGCTTCACAAGAATTTGACGTCATTTTGCTTTCAGCTGGGTCTGCATCACTGGCATCTGTTTTGTCCGTCTCCATCGTTCCTGTGAATTTAGCGTGTTTGTTCTCCGGCCCATCAATCAATCAGTGCAGTGGTTTCCGGGGTGCAGTATTTTCCTTCCCCGCTGCATTATTTTTTAGTTTTTTTCATTTTCATTCATTTATTTTTTACTTAGTAGCAAATTTGATTTAAAATGTAGCAAAGTACAATACTTCAAACAAAACATACTTGAGTAAAAGTAAAATTACAGATTTTAAAAACTACTTTAAAAAGTAAAAGAACACAAAAAATCTACTCAATTACAGTAACACAAGTTTCCACTTTCGACCTCTGGTTTTCATCCAGCGTTTCTTTACGAAACCCAAGTACAAGAGTTGTCTTGGTTTGATCATTTACCTTTACAATGAACCAAATAAAACTCAAAAATAACTCAAAATAACTAACAGATATAGCATTTAAAGAGTGCATACGAAGCATACGCTCAATTTATTTTCACATTCACTTATGAAATATGGCTACATATTGTAGATCTGCAGTAATTTCAGTTACATAGACCAAAAAAAATAAGAGTTTAAAATAATTGTCTGCAACTAAGAAACGACTGATGACGATGATATTAATAATAATAATAATAATAATAATAATAAAGGGCAATATCCCCCCCAAAAAGGGCAGAGGTCCTTGTAAGAATATCTGTGACACTTGCTCAAACCGCACTGTTATTGTGCCCCTTTTTCGAGGTGGATCTGCTTCCATGCAGCTGCAAACTAGTGAAGTCAAGCCAAGATAAAGTTTGAGGAATGGGAATATTTACTTTGGAGGAAAAGAAAAGTGCAACATATGCAACTTTTTAGGTTGACCAGAAAAAAAAAAAAGAAAGAAAGAAAATAAATACAGGTAGCGAAATTGAAGGTGAAGCTCACATTCCTAATTTAAGATAGACACGCTATAATACTGTATATTAGGAAATGTATTAGCTACAAGTGATATTTTTTTCTTTTATTTTACATGTAATTATTTTAATGAGGTCACTAAATAAACTCTCATAAAACGGTACCATACTATGGTCTGTAAACCTCTTGTAAATTTCTGATTCATGTTTTTAGCAATCATGCTGAGAAGGAATTTTAGCAGTGGTCACTGAGAGGGATTTTTAACCATGTAACCATCTGGTTAAAATAAGCAAGTAAATAGATAAATAAATAAATAAATCCTCAAATGGGAAAATTCAGCTTGAATCTTGAGACCACAACTAAAAGCCCTCTCAAATTTTTAATGCAGCTTCCTACTTTGTGAACATCCTACAGTACCTACGCTGGTTATATGCCTTTAAGAGGACTAGTCACAGTCACTATGACATGGTTTTGCTTTTCATATTCGAAAACTTTTCTTCTTCTACAGTGAATCAATAGTTCTCTGCAGACAACGTTCACAGTTTCACACAATGGGATCTGTGTGCCGCTTTCAGACAGGCCTTCCGAGGGCCAGCTCAGTGGAATCCGGCAAATGTTTGCAGTGAAAATAAAGGGCAGACAGTCATGTTTGGCCTTGATTGAGCCCAAATTCATAATGTGGGAGAAAAATAAACATCGCGTGGCAGATCGTTTTACAAAGTGCAAATATCTTTGGGAGGCATCTCAGCTTTCAACATTGACCTCGATGGCGCTCATTCTCAGACTTACCTGGATCAGTCCTTAGAATAATGTTAGCAGAATCTTAAGGTAAAAGTTTTAAAGAAAGAAGACCTTTAAGTTCAGCTTGGTGGGCGATGAGGCAAAAAAATGTAAAAATAAATCTCTCACAGCATATGGAGATACCAGACATGCGTCATGGTTCTTCAAGCATATTGGCCATAGATCATCTGTGTTTTGGCACATACTGTAAGTGACAGCTTTGATAAGTGTATCTTCAACATGACGATGTTAGAAAGGAAAAAAAAAAAGGAAAAAGGAAAAAATTTGACGCATGAGATCTCAAGCAGACAAATTTAACCAATTAGATTGGGTAGAATTTCATTTAAAAAAAATACAGACCCAGAACTTGTCCTGACACCCCAACTAAATAAAAGTAGACCTATTTACAGTACTTACAAAGTGACGCATGAAAGTCATGAGTATAACCAATTGCACAACTCTCACATTTCTTAATGCATTTGATACAATTCTCAACACATTTTTAACACTTGTCCTTGAAATCATTCACCATTCAAGAGAAATTGTTAAAAGGCAACAACCATTCTGTTAGTCCACACTCACCTCTGCATCCGCAAAGACATGAAAGCGAGCTCCATTTAGTGACGAGCGCTGTGCAAGCAGTGCTGTAGCTGGTTACCACTGAGACGCTGCTCTTACACACACAGGCACTAAACGGAGGGAAAACAAGGGCCCTTTTTCCTCATGCCGGTTTGGTATTTCCTGACCCGTCCCAAGGAAACCACGTCAGCTCCCGAAGTTTAATTACCCTAGGAATTCACGTCATACTCGAGCAAACGAGCCGGCTCATTTAAAAAAAAATAATAAAAATAAAAAAACAACAACTTGCTGGACAGGCTAGGCTTAGGAGTAATACACATCCAGCCATATTTATACTCCTAATTTTAAGCTAACGGAGTTAACAGTTAAATCAGGCACATATGGAAGGCTGTGTACTGAGAGCTGATGCACGGTTGTCCTGATTCTGGCTATTTACACCTGATGGTCCATGGAAGAAACGACTAAAACGATACCAGGTTCCAGCAATAAAAGTCTGCAATACTCCATATGTGAAATGGGATGGAAATGGTTGTGACAAGAGCGTGAACGCCGCAGTTGGTGGTTTATATTTATAATCAGGCCTCGTTTATTTCAGCGTAGCATCCGAGAATATGACCTGCGACAGGGACGTTAAAAATAACCAGAAGAGTGAACATGTCTTTTCTCAATGATTTTCTTAATGCAGAGAAATAGAGAGAATCCCAGAAATGAGAATTACAAATGGAATTGTACGTAAATAAACAATACATAGGAGATTTCAGAGTTGAACTGGTTTAACTCAAGCTATGTACACCTAAAATATTGAGAGGTCTTTTATTTATATATATGAATATAATGAATATCAGTCAAGTTATAAGGGTTAGCTAGTTGTATTGGACTATGGATGGCCTTTGTGCTCAGTTTGTGCCACAGTACAAGTAAGAGATACCAGTGGTATTGTACAAAAATCAAACCCGATGTGGAAGAATGAAATAGTCTAAGGCAAAGTGGCTTAGTGATTTGCCACAGATTACCATTTTAACAACCATCCAACCAGTTTGCACTTTTTAACAGCCCGTAGTTATACTCAAGTCTATGGAATATACACGAAACAAACACTCTCAGGATCGGGAGGCCCGTAGCTTGTCCAAGGAGACTTATGGGTGCACCCTGGACAGGGTGCCAAACTATACACGAAACAATCATATAAAAATAACAGCTTTTTGAGAATTTTACTGAGAATGTGAAATTATTAAATAACTATACTGGGGGAAAAAATAAATAAAAAGCTAAAATAAAAAGCTGAAAAAAAGCTAATAATTTTTAAACAAGATAGAGGAGAAAACCAGCTTTACTGTTGATTACTGTATAAAGCCATTGTAAGAAAACTGACCCTCCTGAATGGAAAGGATTCCACTATTTACAGAGCTGTTAATCAGTTACAGCTCCACGTTGCCCAGAGGCACAGCTTAGCAACATGCTTCTAACAAGGTGCCCGGCTCTGGCTTCATTTGAAGTGCACAAAATAGACAAGACTTTTTGTTTAAACCATCAGTGACAAACAGTTTTGTGCAAACATCCCAGAGCCAAAGTGACCGAACTGAAGACTCTTCATGCACATGGTGCAAGCTGGACTACAGACTGGGACACATCCATGTTAAACAAGAGTCCTTCTGATCATTTTATCAGTGCTTGGGAAGATCTGATCAGTGCTTTAATGTAAATTCCAGCTTACGCACAAACAGGGATTATAACTGGTGCAAATTATAATGCGTCCTTCATATGATCCTAAAAAACTAATTTAATTTACCAACGCACGACAAAGTTCAAGTATTTTTAAATAAACTGTACAATAAAATGCATATTTTAGTTTTTTCCTTTTCTCTTACCCATGTGTAAAGAATGTAAAGAAAAATGTGTGCGCGTGGTCTAGCACGGCTGCCAGCACATATTTCACACCACGCTGAGAAAATCCAGCTCATACGCATTTGTGTGCTCTTTAAAACCAGTTGAACTCTGAAGTTCAAAATTCCTGTGTGCCATTTCGAACAATGCGCAGATGTGATCAATCCCTGTGGATTTAAATCTTTCTTGAAGCATATTGAACCATGGTTTAAAGAAAACAGGCTGATTAGAGATTTCACATTTTAAAATGTGACTCGAATATTCTCTCTAAGAAGATCAAGTAAAGAATTAGGTTAAAGGAGTTAATGTAAAAAAGTCTTTTTTTTTTTTTTAAAGCAAAATTTCGGCCTCTGAGTGGCGCAGTGGTAAAGCGCTCGCCCTATCATCCAGAGATCGCTAGTTCGATTCCCGGGTGGTGCTGTGACCTCTCGCAGCCGGAGGTCTAGAGAGAGCTGATTGGCCGAGCTCTCTCAGAGGGGAGGGATAAGAAGTACTTGGTGCTCCCACATTAATCACGGCTCTACAGCCAATCAGGGGCGTCTGTGAGTTCACGCAAGCGGAAGGAGCGGATAGTGCTGTCCTCAGAGTGTGTCACGCCGCCAGTGCCTGAGCGAGAAGTTCGAAAAGATGCAGCCGGCTGGCGTCACGTGGTTCGGAGGAAACACGATAGTCTTCGGCCTCCGGACTGAGTGGTAGTAGGAGCCTTAATGTGGGAGCCCTCTAGTGACGGGGAGGAATTGGACACGACTAAATTAGGGAGAAAATCGAAAAAGTAAGCTAAAATTTCCTGCCTTTTCATGGTAGCTTTTAACAAATATTCCTGTTAGCATGTTAATCTAAGTGGTTTATGCTGAACTGTAACACAGCATTAGAAAAAAAAAATTTTAAAGCCCTGCCCCAGTTGGTAGCTCTGAGGGAGAAAAGTTAGTGAGCAGATCATAATTGACACCTCGTTAATGAATTCCAGTTAATTAACACTTTTCTTGCACCACAAAATGAGTCAAAAACAACGCAGGACTTATCCACAGCAGTTGGATGCACTAATGAAGTATAAACTACACACATCTATCCTTCATGGCAACGAAAAAAAAAAAAAAAAAAGCGTACGTGTTGTGTAATTTGAAATACAGTTCATGAGGAAGAAGTCTTACCTGCATGGGTGCCGTTAAGTTGTGTAGTTTGGGCCATGGCTATAACCAGTCACTCTCAACCCCACACAGGTGCTGAATGGGGTCATAAAAATGCCATGCATCAAATCCAGTTTACCATGCAACCTGATGACAAGAAACACACAACATCTAGGTAAAACATCATGCAAAGCACAGCATCAGTAAGCATGGTCAATGTTAGAAAAGCTTCTTGCATATAAATAATCATTTGTTAGTGCTGCATGTGCAGGTTTAATGCGTGTCTGGTTACACACCTAAAAATGAGTAAAAACATGCACAGGTCAGATGTTGTTACAGTATATACAGGTTATACACAGTGGTTAAGATTACTGACGTTTCATTGACAAATTTGTGCTTTTGTTGGTCTCAGGATCAGACCTGTGTGTGATGCTGGTAATCCATATGCAACATTGGTTGTTTTCGGTGGCGACCCCTCAGTGGGAGCAGCCGAAAGACTAACTACATTTGAAAAGGATCTAACCAACCAGATATAGATCGACAGAATATATAAAAACAGATGAACGGATGGATGGATCGGACTGACGAATAGATGGATGAGAGAGTCAGATGGACACAGACAGACAGACAAGTCAGTCAGACAGACACAAACAGATGGATAGACTGTCAGGCAGAAGGACAGATGCATAAATAGAGAGAGCGAGAGAGAGGGAGACAGAGAGAGAGAGAGACGGAGACAAACGAGGAAATTATAAATGAAGTTTGCACATTTATACGACTGTTTTGCGTTCAATATAGACACAATACAGTATAAAACAGAAAAAGCATACTGGGTCAATACGGTCTCTGCACATAAGGCCCTTATATCGGAGCACAGCAGAGCTCGTCTTCGCTTTTTAAGTAGTGGGCAACAAAAACAACATCTCCATTTCCAGAGTGGTACCTCACACAGCCTCTAAATAAACCTGGGTAAACTCTAAATGCAATGAGGTCAAATATAGGCTGGGACAAACCAAGTCCTCGTCTTGAGCCAGGTCAACAGCTACCGTAGTTTATCTCTGTCGTGAAAATAAACAGAGAAGGAAGCAGACATGGATCCCACCAAACAGGAGCCAGAATGAGGCTCTTTGACCATGTAATGCTGATCATGTGACACAGAGTCATCAATTCAAGTGCTAAAGTCCATTGTGGGAAAGCGTCCATGATGACTGCCACTACTGAACTCTCTGATGCTATCACTCGTGTTTGGAAAGGTAAAAAGATGTGCAGACGAGGTCGAGCCTTAGTTTACAGCATGCTTAAAAAATTCCTGAAAAAAACAGCAGGATGTAGAAGCCTGTGGCGCTGTTCCCAGAAGAGCAGATCAAAAACAATGTTAAACAATGCTTGATGATGATCTTTATAACCAGTGCCAAAAGTAACACAGAAAAAGTGGTACTTCCTAAAACAAACCGAGAACGGTGGAAAATATCGAAGCAGAACCGCGTGGTTACTCAAACGAATGTTTCTGATGTGCAACAAGGCTGAATCCCAAATGTCTTCCCATTCACTTCTGAGAATAGAATACGACATAGAAGCTTTGTTCTGTAAACCCACAAAAAAAAAAAAAAAAAAAAAATGCAAGTATGTCTTTAAGTCCAGTGAAAGTACATGGTCTGACAAACATGAACTGCACCGTTTTTCATTTACTTGGGCACACTTTCTCAACTCCACCACTCAATCCAAAACACACACACATTCATGCTTCATTTGGTCATCCAACAATAAAACCATAAGAAACAGCATGACCAGACAGCTGTGCAATGCACAAAATGTCTTGCTATTTTAAGTGAAAACTTGCCAAATCTCCCCAGGGTCTCAGACTCTATGACTCAATAATATCCGGCCATACTCTGGCTGAAAGAAGGCAAAAAGCTCGAAATGCTTCTTCCTTTCCCAGCAAAATTGCCAGTGTGGAAATCACATGATGCAGAACAGCATTACATAATGCATAAAAGCACTCATAATAATGCTGTTTAAACCTGATTGCAATGGTGACAGGACTGAAACGCTTATTGCATATTGAGAAGGATATAAGCTATTCATCCTTATAATAAAATATTTGGCGAATTCAAAGGACAGCATAACTGGTTCGACAGGGTCTGGCTAAAATATATAATACAATATAATAAAACATATTACTCTATATATCTGTTTGCAAGGATGCTATACAGCACTATATACACAGTATGCGCTCCTGCAAAATGTTGCTAAATTGTAAGACGTCCTAATTTTCACAATCCACTATACCTATTTAATCATATCATCAATTATGATGCATTATAAAAGCCATGCTTTAAATACACAGGACAGTTAACCGGGGTTCAGAATAACTCAAACTTCTCTTCATTTCTTTTTTTTTTTATTTTAATCGAAAACCCAGACATTTAATTAAAGTTAAAGTAGAAACACCCAGCATACCCAAAATACAAAGCAACATAGACCTACCAGCTTCCTTCATCCTAAAACCCTTCCACTTCTGCACCACTTAGCTGCAGGGAATACTCCGATCATAGTACCGCACTAACCCGCTTAGCGCCGTGCCTAATGTGCTGCAGCCAGAATTAGCCGAGGTGCTGAGATGACAGTGAAATGATCTAGGTCCTATATCAGGAAATGACACATCCTGACGGGACAGATCGGGGAACTGTCAAACAGTCTGCACCCTGTAAAAGACCCTCAGGTAGAAAGACTAGCCGGGATGCCAAGACCACCATGTCCACAAACTGTAACGGCACTAAAGCTGCTATTAACAGACGTTAAGATATGCAGGAGATTTCATGCGAATCGGTGTAAACTTGCAAGGCACACCTACAAGAACAACACCCAACCCATAAATGTCCTGACCTGATTGCAGGTGAATTAAACAGCCATAAGATTTATTACGTTGAAGATGTATTATGTCACAGGTGATACCAAAACATCGATGAATCATCTTGGACATGGCCTGTATGGATCAAATAACACCGTGCGACACATGGTGCAGTTTATGAGCAGAAGACCAGGCCATGTTCCTCAACCGAAAAATAAGTGCAAAAAATCATCAAGCTGACTAAAGTTCCTTCCAGGAGCAAAATCCATACTGCCCCAAATTTCTCATTAATACCATACTCTACATTAAATAGGGGGAAATCATGTTCCACTGTTGGTGTGAGATAAAGGTAAAGACCTCAGCCAACACATTCCTTGTCTCTAAAGCGCTGAAAGGAATCGCCTGTACGGTTCCACCCAGACAGAGGCAAAATTCTGCAGATGTGTGCAGGTCTATGCAAAGTGCTGGTTCAGATCGATCAGGGAGGAGAAAAACAAGGACAACGTTCTACTTCAGATAGGACTAAACATGCTGGATTTGCTATCCAAGCAAACATTAATACTAAACCTGTTTGAAACACTAAATTAAATACACATGACATGGCTTTTGGTTCCATGACAATTATGATTAAAGGAACACACATTCAACAACAGTTCCAACCCTTCAAATAATCTTCATGTGCAAATATTTAGAAATGCGGCGATATTTCTATCCTCCCTCTACCCGTCACAGCTTGCTCACTCAGTGGCCAAATGCATCTCGGTTTTAGGTGAAGCGTCATAGAGAACTCCACCAGCGAAGACGACACCCTTCTAATGGATTTCTTGCAGCTAAACTGGTATGAACAGTTTGTTCTACGTCATCCCAATCATTACCAGAGCTATTAACATTCACAAGGTTGCTATGACGCAAACAATGCCACTTGCACACCCAGTGACAATTGAATTCCTGTATTTTGCACCTTCCTAAGCTAGCCTAGCCACAGCTGATCTAGTTTAATCAGTTAATCATTTCACTTTATGGACCCGGGATCATTTCTGAGAAGACTTGACCCCAAAGTCTGGTTCATTTTATTCAGTGTGTACGCAATCGTTCCACGCACAGGAACCATGCCCTGGTCCATGTCTGCTAGACCCAAAAACTATACAGCGTACTTTGGCACAGATCGAATCAGATACAGAAGTGCGCGAGATTCTACCGTAAGTGGATGCAACGTAACTCGCAATCGTTCCTGGATACGGTATGAATCAAGCGTGCCTAGCACGAAAGCACACTTAAATATAGCTCAGTGTGTTGAACCAAGACTTAATAATAACCAGAAATCTACATCCTCGTGTTTGTCCATTCAACATACTGTTGGAAATGTGCACAAAACCACAATAAACATGCCTTCCTTTTTCATGAGTGCAGATGTGCACAGCATGTGCAGTCTAGTGCAAAACAAACACCCTACTAATTCCCCCAAGCATCATAAAGAATGGAGTTGACCGAAATGGTAGGACGATCCTACACAAGGTGCTGATTCAAGATTTTGACAACAATTTGACAATGTTGCTGATTAATTCAAATATCATACGACACCTTGTATGCAGAGTCAATAGATCCAGTAGCTCATTATGTAAAGAGCATCGAGAAAAATAACAGAGCCATTACATACTAGGTATTTTTACTGTCAAACACTGATGTCTTCACTCTACCAGAGTCTCAAACAATTCAGCACCAACTGCTTTAAATTAGGGACCTATTTTATATCGTCCAGACATCAACACTTGGGCTAAATTATCCCTGAACCATAACCAACTAATTCAATGCAATTATCCTGACTGAGGGGTGGATAGTGCTGGGAGTAACATAAAACCCCTGTTCCAGAGGAAGGAGTGGCATTTACTCTACCATTCCAAAACACCCAGTCGTTCCACTTCATTCCCCAGTTCTTTGACCACTGTTGTGTCCTTTGTAAACACACAGCGTGGAGGCTGCAGGTGCTGCCCAAATTGTGCAAACCCCAAAAGGGCTAGTTGGTTTGATCAAAGCAGTTATGAGAAATATTTTTAGAAAGAGTGGATGCAAGTACCATGAAACTAGCAGAAACTCGGACATCTGCTTCCTCATTAGCCTGCGCGGCAGCGAAAAGTCTTTAGCTTCCATCACACCATAAAAGTTTGTGATTTTCCCAGCTAGCATGGATGGTTTCCCTTGATGGGAAAAATGAGTGGTGTTTACATACACACAATGTTTTCTACCCCTCACCCATTTATGAACACTTGTACATAAGCCTAACTCGCCTCACAGCTATCTGTCAGTGAATGCAAGCAGCTGGAGTTCATTAACTCAACCATGGCAGATTCAGGGACTGGACTCCAACAACAAAAAAAGGCAGGAGGTCTGCACACCTGTGCATTCGCATTAGTCTTGATCGAGGCCAAGGCACTGGAGCTTAGCGGTGCTGGAACGACCACACTTTTATTACCAAAGCCACCATACTGTGCCTCATCCTCTGCTTTCAAACCCAGCTTCAAAGCAATATAATTATCTTGACAAGCGTCTGAGAAAACACTGAACAACCAGAATCAAAGGTGAGTTTTCTTTCTCTCTTCTACTTTCCTGAATTACCTCCTTTCTCTGTTGTTGGGCCTGTTTTTTTTTTTGTTTGTTTGTTTTTTGCGCTCAAAAGATTGGGCTTACGAATTAAAATGGCTTTTTTAATGCCTCTTTAATTTTTGAATAGATGCTAGTCGAAGGTGAGAGGCTAAAGAATCTATTTAATTTCACAGCTATTTCAATCAAGATGCTATAATAAGCCATGCAAGGCACCACAATGATTTCTTTGTGAAAAAACAAACAAAGAATTTTTTTAATGCACTGGATTACCTGGCTCTTTAAAATCGCATACACCAATGCCATGCAACATGCCCGTCATCTGTTTGTTGACAACGTTCAGCTGTCAATCTGCCCTCCCCTAAAGATGGCCATGCACTCCAGGCAACATAAAGATTTCAAGATGAAAAAAAGAGGCCTGACAAAGTGGAGCCAACCCCGACTTAGTCATGCTAAATATACACCTTCATTTGAGCCGGGCGGTGAGAATGACTTCATCTTGATCTACTTTTTGTCCTCAGCACCATCATGGCCAGGCAAATTAGCAATAAATAGCTCACTTGGGGAGAGGCCAAATGTCTGGTTATTAATTAACTGGGCATCACGTATACATTCCAAGAACGGTTTCTATTCTGGTCCTTGAACGCAGCCGTGCTTAAAAATCCGAAGAACAAAAATGTGTATACTCGGGTAATCCATGACAAAACAGAATAATTATTTTATTAATAGTATCTTCATCCACTTCATTTTTGATCCATGAGGGGAAAAAAAAAAGTTAAAAATTTTTTTAAAAAACCCGGAATAAAACATCTATTGGGGTCTATAGATATTTTGACCATTTCTTAATTGTTTTCCTCAAATAACCTTTCAAAAGAGTCCTGAAAGCCAGACATTCTTACATAATAAAAGGAGCATATCTGATATCACATTTGTTTACAGTAAAAAAGAAACACTCCCTTTCTGTAGAACTTTAAGCTCTGCTTGACGTTGAAGCAACATTCCGCTATGAAAGAGCCGCATTCCTTCATAGGCAGAACCTCAAGGTGTGGAGATGGTATGCTGCAGCAGGTGATCGGTCTAAAACACCTGAGAAAGGCTGAATAAACTAAGCTTGGAGAGATGGATGAATTTTAATAGGAATAAGGAATGTTGATGCGTCTGGATGCACTGATACAGGACATCCCAAGATTAGGGCACAGGATTGGATTTCAATCCTTCACTCCAAAAAAAAAAAAAAAAAAAGGTTCTCCCTTTTAGCTCACAGATCCACTTTAGAAGTCATCTCCACTTTTAGAGGAAGAGAATTTAACTTGGAGAACGTGAGGACCTTAAAATAACCAGCAAAAACAAAGATTCTCTTCCTGCTAAATTACAGCACTAGAATAACAAGAAAAAGGCCACATCACATTTCTCTGTCCTATTCTTTGAAGAAATTGTGATTGTGTCCGATAAATGAAACATTACAAAAAAAAACAAGGAACACAAACAAAATGGTCAATGTGGATTTCAAAACTGCGTGAGAAAAACAGCTGGATGGTGTCGACCTTTCGGTTGGTTCACTAACAAAATATACAGTCTGTTGCTACAGTACCTTCGTTCTTTCCTTCTGTATTCATGTGCCAAAATACCCTGTCCATCCACTCTCTCAAAGCAGTTAAATAGCACGCTGGATAAAACACCACCACTGTGCAGTATGGACGGGTTAAATACCTGATCAGAACTAATCTACAGAACACAATACTCCTACTGTAGGTTATCCGGACCTAGGAGGTGAAGAAGCATGTGTTAAATGTCATTTGTTGTTTGCTTCTGCATGTTTGGGTGATTACGCCCAGCCAACACTGCCATCTAGAGACAAGGACAAAACTATTTAGAAAAATTAATAAATACCTGCTCATTTACATTTAACAAGACATCAAGCTATTAAAGGGATTTAGCTTTTCTTTTTTTTTTTTTGGTTTATGAGAGCAAACGAAGAAAAAAAAAACGTTTGCTCTGTTAAAAGTCTCTATTGACTGCATACAGGCGTCACATTCACAAAGATATCGTCAAAATTACCTCAAAACTGCTTTGTCTTATGATTCCAGCAGAGTCCAAAATATCTGTGTGAATAAAAAGGTGCTCCTTATATCCAAATGAAAATAGAGTCATAAAGTCATTTTTAACCCAACTATAATGTGAAAAAACTCAGAAAAAAAAAAGAAAAAAAAAAAAAGAATGTGCTTGAAAGATGCATCTTCATGGCTTGCACAGAGACTGCATGAAGTGAGGCTCTGGCCAAACTCACAGTGTCATTCAACAATGGCTCGACCCCCTCTCTGCATACCCAAGAGACAATTGCAGGGGCTGGGAGGTGTCTAAATCGGTCACGCCCTCTGTGTCCGACATGAACGCACACACACACACAGACATTGTGACAAGTTCAACTGTTTCTCAGTGCAAGCTTTCTTTCACTAATCACTCAGATCTTGAAGGTCTCCTACTTGGTCTAGTTCTCGGTCATTCCTTGCTGCTCATGCCCTTTCTTCTACCCTTACCCCCTTTCTTTGTTATTAGCCCTCTTCTGTCCATTTGACCAAGGACAGGCTGGAGCCAGCTATTTGTTTAGCTCTCCAGTGGAGCCAGGCTGACTGAGGGGCCCATGCCTGGTCTTTCCTACTTCAGAGCTCTGAAATACAGTGATGAAGAAAACCTAACGTCCTTTTACAAAATAATAATAAATAAAACAAAACAAAAAAAAAAATACACCCTGGGCAAAATTGACCTGAGACAGCATTGAGGAGCATTGCACTTTTTCAACTTTTGAAACTGCTGACTGCACGGCACCCAGGAATTCCATGACTTGACAAGCTCACACAGAAAGCTGTAGTTAAGTCAAGGAGGGGGAAAAAAAAAAAACCACACACACACACACAGGGCTTTTCTCACCTGACTTCAAACAGTTGTAGTCAGCAACCTGTCAGCTCGCCTGTTTGACCTGTGAAGTGTCCGGTTACCTTCCCATGGAACCCCGTGGAGATGGATGGTTGACTTTTGAACCAAAAGGCCAATTTATTCCAAAACAGTTAAACTTTTAAACCTAAATGGCTCGGGACGATATCATTCAATATTCGCTGGCATCATACAAAAGCAAATGGAGAGTCAGAGTGCCAGGTAACAAAGTCTTACCTTGCATATGTGAAGACGGCAGATTTAGCAACTATTATTTATAAGTCAGTAAAAATATTAAAGAAAATAATTTAGCCAAGATGTCCGATCAAGGCAGTTACTTGCTGGCAAAACTGAGCTTAAAACATCAGAGAAGTATAACTCCTCTAACTATAGTAGGATGAACTTATTTGCCAGGTTTATACAGAGGCTGAGTTTAAAAGCAAGTAGTATTTGTCTGACCAGGTCACTTGAGCCGGCCAAGCATGAAATGGTACGACACAAACGAAGCCACATCTGATCCACTGCCACAGCTAAATCACTAACTAGTAAAAAGGCAGTCTTATCAAATATGAGCCCATGCCATACAAACGAGGACTTCCTATGCATCAAACATGAGAACTAGAACGAACATCCCCAATAACAGTGTGACAAACCACCTGTCGACTGGTCTTTAAATGTGCTCTAAAGGTCATTTCCGATTTCACTTTGCATATATATAGATTTAAAAAGCAACTGACAAGAAGAATAATGACCTTGAGGAACTCAGCTGGAAAACACACACACACAACACACACACACACACACACACACACACACACACACACACACACACACACACACACACAATCGCTGTGTCACAGGACTCCACCAGGCAAGCTTTTGCATAATCATGAATCCGCGCGCTGCCGTGTGGCTGGTCCTATTGTTCCCTCTTGGAATCCATATTCAACACTCTGATCTACTCTTCATGCCTCTCCATCTGCTGGGCAGTGAGCAGGCGCAGCTGTTTGTCCCACCAGCTCCCCCTGACATAGCTAGCCTTTTGTTTTCAGTAGTGGGGATTGCCCAGAGGGACAACATGGGGTGACATCATCATGGTCAGGGATGATTAAATACCTTCTTTGCTATTCAGATTGATATCAGGATGCATGATGATGTGGAATTGGCGCATTTATTGGGGGGGGGGGGGGGGGGATGGTGATGCTGTTGCAACTGACATGAGGGTATGTGGAATCCCTGGGCTAATTAATAATCATGTGTGATTATGTGTGAGCCCTAAGCAGAGTAGGATGAGTGATGAGCAAAGATGTTGAACACTTTTAGATGACTTTGATTGCATTACATGATTAAAATTTATCATCATTACATTTAATTGTGATTCAGTATAAACACATAAAACAATTTATGACTTGTTACATTTTCACCCTAGTGAAATGTAGAAACAAAGAGGAATTATTTTGCTTTGTGAAATGACTTCCAGCAGTACAATAGAGAAAGGCCAAGGGGAATCTATCATAATAATGGAAGCAATAAAAGGTGTTTAGTAGAGACAGGAAAAAATTAAAATAAAAATAATTGCGTTTCTTTTGTGTGGCAATTCACGTATCGCCATACAGTCTCCAAAATCAAAAATTGAATATAGAATCGGGATATTTATAAAATTGGGATACTTACAGAATCGCAATACAATTCATCAAATCGGCATCTAGGTATCGTGATATCGTAACACATCGTAGCTTGTGATTTCCATTCCTAGTGTTTAAGGCATGTTGCCAGGGCAAAACACCTGCTTCCACAAAACATAATGTCTTCTTAAGGAATCAGGACACCTAGCCAATCCCAAAGCCATTTCCCAGGTATCAATGTTTAATTAGAAAGATTACAATAAAACACTGAGGTGTCGTTAAAAGTGTGCATTAAACTTTAATATTTTATGAGAAAAAGCAACGTTTAATAATAATGATGTCAAAATATTGCACTGCTTTGGAGTTAAAGAATATGTTTAAAACATATGTTCATTGTGCTTAGAGAAATGACCACGTAGCTAAAGGTTTACTAGAATTTTTAAGCTCTTGATGACAATATATTGCAAGTATCACAGATCACATAACATTTCTCTACATCACTAGTTACAAAACAAAATGTGAGTTTTTTTTTTTTTTATGTGATCACACAAGTGTGTTTATCCTCATGTTGTCTCAGAGTTTTCTAGGTATCACTGGACTGTGCAGCGCCTTTTGTCAAAATGACCAAGAACTACCGCCTTAACAGAATGCTTGACCCCAAAATCATTTCTCACCTGCCTTGAGCCGAGCAAATGGCCGTTCATTTCCAAGCTTCCTCTTTATCACCATCAACATTAGATTTTTGTACCCAGTTTCTCTTAAAGAGAATAGAAACGCATCTACTTTGCTTTACTTTTTGCCAAAATGACATTAAAAGTGGTTAACCATTATGGGTTTTTATTTATAATCAAAAAGTGTTTGATGTTTTTTGCTGTTCCTTACAGTCTAAGGTTAAAACGTCTCATATAAGAGCACCAGAATTGTTTTCCAAGAATACTTGACCCCAAAGTCTGTTTTGGCATAATTGTTCCAAGCTTGGGAACAGCGCTCGAGTCTACTTGAAGAGGTGGGTCTCGGGCACAGTACAGCCGAACGGAAGGAGATCAGATTGTTTAGACGCGACTTCATCAATGTTGTCGGTGTCCTATGAAATCTGTGCGAGAACGCGCCAGCCTCATCCTACACAGGCTTAGCTGATAAAGCAGGGAAGCGAGCGAGTTCATTGTTGACATTTCAATAATATTAGGATCAGTGCAAAAGTTAACATCCTTGTTTAATGATGGCTCACAAACCAAGTAGGTGCATACTGCCACCTGCTGTAACTAAATGCGCAAGTGTACCCGAGAACGGAGATAAAAAAAAAATGTCAGTAATGGAGAGTGGGGAAAGCAACATTAATTGGTACAACACTAGCCTCAAAAATCACTGTTCATAGGAGACTATTTATATTTTGGATGCATTCAGCATTGTTGCAAAGCATGTAGAAAGAAATTTTAAAAAGCCAAGCAAGTTTTCATTATTCACATCATCTAAAGCAATACATAAAAGACACAATGAAGTTGACTTGGCGAGCAAAGATTTGCCATAAGGTGCAAAAACATCCAATAATTAAAGAATCAAATTTAACATCAATCCTGAGATGGAATCCATCAGCGCTTCCTGATTTCAATCAGCTCAAACCTAGTTCCAGAATACCCTCATACAGAATCAAACTGCCATCTTCAAGACTGGTGGCTACATTTTCATGACCATAGGAAAACTTGTGTGTTTGGCATGATAGAAAAAAAAATTTTTTTTTTAATTCTATAGATGCGTGTTCAACATGTCACTTAAAGCCTACAGGTTTCATGTCTACCACCAAACCTGGAAAAACACAATGTTAAACAATGAAATGTGTCATGAGCGAAAAATAAATGTCACTATGATTTCCACAATTTTTTTAAAATACACTTTCTGTTGGGTTGTAAAGCAAAAAATAGGGGATGTCTTGGGTGCTTCAGGTTTTTTAATGCACAGTACTGCATGTGGTGTTTTGTTACACCATGATGTGTGTGGCTGACAGTGTGTCAAAAGCATCCGGACACCCATTCACAAAGCGAGGACCTTCACAATGGAGCTCTGTCTAAGCATACGTGCTCGAGCGACAGGAGTCGGACGGGGAAACCGCAATCTGACGTGCCAACTTAAAAATATCAGGCCTTTTTTTTTTTTACAGCCCTCGGAGTGTTGAATAAATATGAGGCGAAATAAATGCCAAATGTTTCCATCCAAATTGACGTATGTCAGCCAGCTTCAGCCAACCTGGTGTACAATGTTGAGCCTACAGCCACATGACCTTTATCAGCAATCAGCCCTTTTGAGTCATACAGCTATCAGACTCCAGAGGACAACAAAGTGCTTTAAAGGTGATGGTGGAAGGGAGGGTGAGGGTAGGGGTAACAGCACAATCTATTCAAAGTGTGAGAAAGTATGAGAGAGAATCACCTGCTGTTGAGGGGCGTGCACCCACCACTTTCAGAAACCACTTTCAAAACTCTTAAAGAGTCCCCCGTGTGATCCAGAGGAAATCCTTTCTACACGGAAAAGAGGAGAAAAACATGTTAATTCTCTGACTGTCGTTTTGGAAGAGGAAAATATTTCACAGCCAGAGTAAAAACATTATTTGGATTCAATTCAACAAACTGATTTGTATATATAAAAAACTGACCTTGTAACCAATTCCTAGAGCACTCTCAATTCAAGGCCACAACTACCAACCAGCCACAGCAAAGCACACCTTCCTACATGAAACGCGACACCAGCCAACATCTTTTCAAACTGCTGCTCACACAGCATTGGTGAACAGAATAACCTTCTTGAAGGAAAGCGAATCAGGCTGTTCTGCTAGTGTTAGCTCCCAGACGCCGACGATTGGCCAGTGTCGCAATGATGGATGCGAGACTTAGTGAGTATGCCCCCCCCCCCCCCTGCCCCCTAGGAGAGCACAGCCAATCTGCTGCCTAGACTCCCAGCTACAGATGGATGCAGCATCACCATGGAATCGAACTCTCTGTATTTAGTTATTTCTTAATACATGTGAAGGGATCCTTCACACTTCTACATCCAAGTCAGATTCTTATACAAACTCGACTTTAGAAGTAAGAGTGATTAAAAAAATAATAAAAAATATTCACAAATGAGTAGCACTACAGGGTAAGACTAAACAAAAGAATACTCCCTGGGATAGGATTGAGATAGGAAAAGGCCATGATGGTACAGCCATCGTGATCGTAATGCTTTGTCCTGTCCCATGGCGAACATGTCTGGAGGAACTCAATGATAATAAGGCCAGTGACCTTGTGACCTGGAAGTCAGTTCAAAGTGTAAAGTACACTTCTTACCGACCCTGCAATTACATGAGACACAGACGGAGTACAGCAGGACTGCTGCACAGGAAAAAATCCCAACAGAGACATGGATGCTGACAAGATTCGGTCAGGAAGTCTAATGTGTCTACATGTACAGTATATCGGCTGCAAGAATGCTGTCTTATTGGCACGTCATAGTGTTTTTTTAGAATTAAAACTGTATCTTTCATTTTAGTTGTATCGGATTGTTGCTGAATCTTTAAATCGAAATTCAACAAATGGTGTTGATTTCAGAGAAGGACAAAAGTTGATCAAACCACTGTTAAGCCCCTCTATGACAAAAATGTGTTTCTGCATATACTGTTAATATACTATGCTATAAACGGTTAAAAAGAATTTTGGGTAATTCAGTAGACTTGCACCCCGTTGTCTTTTATTCCTTCAATTTCTAAACGTCAGGATGATTCCTGGCCTTGTTTTTTCTACTAAAAGATTAAAAGGTTCATAAAAATAGCAATAATAAACATCTCTGGTGTCTCTATAGTAATGTGGAAAAAAACTGCCAGTGCTGAGTTAACATGTCCTATCTTTAGACACTTCACCCACGCCTCACACGGTGCCTTGTACCTTTTGTACACTTGGCTGACCACAACCTTCAGAATCTTACAAGTTGTAATCAACATTTCCCTGTATATGCACAAAGTGAGCTCTCCACAGCAGGATAGAATCACTACACATGACACAAAAGCCTTTACAAAAGAGCTTTGCTTCAAATAGCAGCAAATTAAAATAGTCGATAACTTGCAATGCCAGGTCTTGTTTTGTCAAACTAGCCATTTCTTGGCCATTCAGCGATGAAAACGTACCAAACTCTCCAGTGAAAGCTACTGTGGCTTGTACGACTAGGGGCTCATTAAACTGAATTCGCTTCTCCTTCAGAAGGCCGAGACGAGTCAAATGGTCTTGTCACTCCAACCTTAAGATGTACTCATTAGACATGGCACCCTGAGTGGTCTATTGTTATACAACAAGGCAACGCGTATGACCTTGGCACCCAAATTGCATGCCTGGGAATGAGTTCAGTAACAGCGTGCAGGGCTTAACGAATCAATGAGCACTGATCAAATTAGCAAAACACATTGTCCACCGAGTGCACAAAGCGGGCAGATTTTCATCACCGAATTCCTCTGGACCATTTTAAGCTGAACAGGAGGTCAGGTTTTTTTTTTTTTGTTGTCAGTTATTCAGTGCAAAAAGACTGTAGAAACTCGAGCTATATCGTCTGTGGTTATTTAAAAAAAGAAAAAAAGAAAGAAAAAACTGTTAAAGGATCCCAAGTAAATAAAAGTTGGTTGTTCTTGTCTCATTTGTTGTGTTGAGGTCATTCTTTGTTCCTGCTAAGTCCCCCTGAAATGTATTCACTGTTCCTTTTCTTTTATCTGATCAGAAAAGAGTTACACAGACTATTCAGACTATTAATAGCATGAGGTAATGTAGTTTTACGACATCAGATTTGACATTTTTGTGTTCTCGCGTAATATCCTTCGGCTTTATTTTTTCGCACAAAACTCCTGATTGCAGTTTTACACAAATTAAACTACAGTTCTACACAGTTTTACATAAAAGTAATTGATGCAAAGAAACTAGTTTTTACAGCAATATAATAAACTGCTGGGTGTGGTGAACCATTTTAATTCTGCTTGTAATTGTATTTCAAAGCGCAAAATTAACACCACATCTTTTAATCATCATCACAGCTTTTAAGCCACAGTCTTTCAAGTTGCGTGTGTGTGTACGTACATGTGTGTGTGTATATGTGTGTGTGTACCTGTGTGCGTGTGTGCGTACAGTACAGACCAAAAATTTGGACACACCTTCTCATTCAAAGAGTTTTCTTTATTGTGTTCTTTAGCCCAAACGCGTCTCTTCTGCTTGTTGCCTGTCCTTAGCAGTGGTTTCCTAGCAGATATTCTACCATGAAGGCCTGATTCACACAGTCTCCTCTTAACAGTTGTTCTAGAGACGTGTCTGCTGCTAGAACTCTGTGTGCCATTGACCTGCTCTCTGATCTGAGCTGCTGTTAACCTGCGATTTCTGAGGCTGGTGACTCGGATGAACTTATCCTCCGCAGCAGAGGCGACTCTTGGTCTTCCTTTCCTGGGGCGGTCCACATGTGAGCCAGTTTCTTTGTAGCGCTTGATGGTGTATGTATGTATGTGTGTGTGTGTGTGTGTGTGTGTGTGTGTGTGTGTGTGTGTGTGTGTGTGTGTGAGGCATGTTCTCATCTTCCAGTTAAAGCACAGATCGTCTTGCCAACTAATATCAAGGAATTTTTAATTAAGCCATCATTTCATGGTCCTCTGACCAAGCACCATTTTCCAAAACATCTAATGCATTGTTTATTAGAGCCAAATGAGCTGAGGCATCAAACATTTGCAGCCCCAGAATCAGTATAAAAAGCAGCAAAATGGCAAAAATAAAATAAAATAAATAAAGTGATAGAGTGATTGTATTTGTATATATTTTTTTATATAAATAAATCCGAGTCTTTCCAGACATACCGAAAAAAATTAATGACTGGATAGACGAGAAAGCCTACAGGTACCTCAGACAGAATTCCCTACCTATCATTTACATAACAGGCCCAAGCGCATGAAGGCAGAGATTTGAATAACCACCCCTAGGACACAACTCGATAAAATCTGGACTCCAGCCATGCTGAATCAGCTGATGAACCATCATCGCCATCAAGAAAATGTCAGTATGGCTGTCAAAATAATGTTGGAAACACTAAAATGATTAGCCAGAAAAGGGATAAAACCCCTTGCAGAACAGGTTTTCATCGGGCCAGCTGAGAATGTCACGTTGCACACTAATTTCAATAAACAAACTAGGCTCGATTCAGGAACGTAGCCCTGAGCGTTACTCTCAACAAGCGCGCGTGCACACAGAAAGATATGATCTTTCAGTAAGCGTGTATTAAATGTTCTTTCTTTGAACAAAAAAGGGAGGGTTAGGGTTAGAGAACTAGCCCACCAGGAGGCATCATCAGCATGGAACCTCTGTTACCCTCGCCAACCTGGCCTTATTTGTAAAAACAGAAACATGAGAGACCTAAGGAAGGTGGGCTTTATTGAAGATTTGCGACTACGTGCATTCTTGAATAATTCTAATAAAATACATGCTTTCTCTCAGCCATATGAAGCCCATTTTGGGTGTTTAAACGCTACTAATCCAACATCATAAGGCATGTGGAAGGGCCAACTGCTCCATTCCCCATACAAACATCCGCAACTTGATGGTGTCGCCGCTCTCACTGATGGATTCAAAAAACAGGAATGCCAGCTTTCTCCTGAACCCCAGCCATGGAACTCAACCAGTGAGCATTGTACGTCCGTGCCATTCGCAAGCCCCTGCTTGAGACCATACTGAGGATAAAGGGAGTGATAACATATTCTCATCACATCTGCTTGTAACTGGAAGCTCCTCAGGAAAGAAAAACATTTAAAGCTTCCTCCTCAATTCCTGCTCCGACATACCAATCAACACCATACGATACGACATTCCACCATGTCTTGCAGCTGTGTCTAAAAAGAGGAATGCAATGATTGCTGGGTATGCCAACAAATTAGAAGGGTGGCCACAACATCTGGAGATTACAGAGCCGAATGGTGACGGTTTTAGACTGTCATGCTGGAAATACAGGACTTGAGAATGTAGCTTGTAAGATTAAACATGGATATGGATCTGTGCCTTTAACTGTATGATGTTCAATTGAAGACTACTTCTAAGACGTCTGGATAATGTACAGCAAATCCGGCCACAAAGCAACATATGGTGGAATGTCGTAAAGGAAGAGAACGCCGACAATAAAAATGTGTAAGTCAGACATCGGGAGGCAAGCTGTTGAAGTTCAGTCAAGTCACGGTCAATCTTAAAGTTTAAAATAGGGAGCGACATTTCTGTGGTCTGCCAGCAAGGTCAGCCATGTTCAAAAAGGATGATGCTGAAATCATAAATACACCATACACCCCTTGGCTTTTTCTGACCACCCAAGTTCTTCTTGGCAAAGCATGTCTTTATGTGTCTCATGTTGTACACACATACACCGTCATGGTGGAACAGGTTCATTCCTCTTGCTTCCAAAATAGGAAATTGTAATTCTACAGCATACAAAAGACATCCCTTACAAGTATGTCCTTCCAACCTTGAGACACTAGGTTGGAAAAGGCCTGTATCTCGATGTAATAGTCAGGCGTCCACATTCTTTTGGTTATATAGTGTAGTTATCATCACATGCCCATTTTCTTCAAGTAGAACGTTTCATTACTGCAGTTCAGAAACTTTCCAGTAGGAGCAGAATTCCATTGGAGCAGGCAGGCAAGGGATTAAAAAAATTTTTTTTTAAAAAGGAACACTGAAGTTCTTTCTTTCGTTGGCATTACTGTACAGCCCTTTAACACTGGAACACCCAAAGGGACAGCGAGTGCGAGGTCAGCTGCGTATCCAATAGAGATAGCGAGCTGACAGTATAGGGGTAATCTGAGTAGGACGACTGGGCGTAGCAAGCTGCTACGACTGAAACCTGAGGACACTGGTGTTTATTGGCCTAAATACAGAAGAGCCCAGTTTTCCATAGCACATACTGTATGACTGCTTTTAAAATGTCGTCCCATGTCCAGTTCTAAGTTTTAAGCAAACACAAAAGCCATCCTTCCAGGAATGTTTGAACTGTATGAATATGTACGCATCAAACATACACCAAGATATTTTACTGCTGCACCAAAAACGTCAGGAATTCTTGTAAAGCAATGAGAGATATGTGCATTAAGTAAACCTTCATTGAGAAGAAAGATTCTTTTGCATGTTTAAGTAAACTAATATTATGCAAGTTAATGATTAACAGTATTACACAAGTTAACTAACAATAGTCCAAGCACAGCAATAAACCCTTCACTACACACTTTCATCCCAACACCATTTATATCCAAGTTTTGCTTATCTAAACACTTTCATTTTCTTTTTTTTTTGAGAATATTTCTTTCAGGCCTGCCTGTTCCTGCCCAAAACCTCCGCCTTGAAATGCACCAACTCGATTTACACCCAGCTACATTCCATTTTCTGGTGAACCTACAGTATACGCAGGCGTCTAGTCGGTTTATTCTTCCTTTAACTTTCTTCTTTACTTCATTCAAATCTTCAATAAGTGGCAAAAATCACGGTAGGAAAAAGCTCCAGGTTTAAAGCCTTAACAAGCAATTGGATTCCTTGCATGACTGCAGTTTCTGACTCACCCCCCCCCCTTGTGTTTTTCGGCAGGCTCCATCATAAAGAGCTATCAAAACATTCAATTACGGCAGGCCTCGTCAAGCAATGCGCACCTCACGCTTCCCAGGGGCAATCTATTCAGAGCCGAGCTGAAAAGCCGAGCAGTTGAAGGGGTTCTTTGCAGTGGCTCTGATGGCATGTTACCAAATCCATAATGCTTAGTTTAAGCTAAAGTGCATGGGAATTTTAGGCATCTAAAACAAGATACCCCATCTTTTATGAAATTATATGCTTTCAGAGCTCATCAAGATGATCGATCTGGTACACAAATTGAGGATTTCTTTTGTAGCTTTTAATTTTATTTGATTAATCATCAGGTTACACAGAAAATATTGATGCAGACACAAAATGAACTCCACATCTTTTCCCCCTAATTTTGTAACATGACATTAATTCACAGACAAACACAAGGCCTCCAAAATAGGTAAAAGAATGCACACATAACTGAACAGCAGACATCCATCATGCATTTTGTCCAGAACATTGAGGTTTGTTCATTATTATAGCTTAACCCCATCTATTCAAACAAATACGGAGTGTGATTAAGCAGGCATAATTCTGCCTCTGCAAGAAATGTCTTACCATTATAAAGAAACAAAAGTCTGAGAAATTTGCCATGTAGAACCTTTTTGTTCATAGGGTAATCCTAGCAACTGACGGAGAACACACTCGGCCTGAATAGCAACTTCATGTTTAAACATGCATTCACTAGTTACTTTAAAGCAAAGACCACATGGACGTCTTTAAAGAACTTGAGGGTATACATCCATAAATAAGCAGCTTGGATAAAAAAAATAAAATAAAATAAAATAAAACAGAAGTTGATGAGCAACTGCAACCAAATAAAGTTCTGGAAGTGTCTAAAAGTTTACTCAAATCTGTGTCTGGTACGCTGATGAACGAAAAATATTTTATTACTGCCTGAGGTTACTGTGTCATGTTCAGTACTTAGATGTATAGACCCTCCACTGAACAGTATATGAATACAGGGTAGGACCTGCCTTTATGTCCCAGTGGCATGGATTCCACAATATGTAGGAATGATGATATGATTCTATCACTACATGAACACCCTGAATGCTTTTTTCCCCTGTTCTATATTGCACCATTCTGAGTAAACTCTACATATGGTTGATTATGTGTGAGAATCCCAGGAGATCAGCAATCAAATAAATATTCAAACCAGCCCATCAGGTACCAACAATCATGCCATGGATGACAAAAATCACAAAATCGCAGAGATCATATATTTTCCAACATTGGAGATCAACACTGGTGAACATTACCGGGCTCTATCTGCATGATTTTAGTTGGGCTGGTTAGAGAACTGCATGAATGATTAGCTGTACAGATGTTCCTCAAACAGTGCCCCAAGAGTGTTTAGATACATAGAGTTAATAAAGGCATTCCTGAGTTTGCAGTGGAATCCATAAAACTACATGCTACAAGTTTATCAGTGGATCAACGTTTACCAGCAGTTCGATTACAGTATATGTACAGAATAATTGATAAAATTCTGCTTTTGGCGTTAATTTTCTCCAACATCTTTAGATTCCTCAGTAAAATAACAAAAGGAAACCTACAGAGATACAAGATTCAGTCATTCAGATCGCTCATTAGCTTTGTAAGTAGTTTCCAAGTAGATAAACTATTTTATCTACCAACAGACAAATTTCTCTGTTCAGTTGGATACAAACACACAGAAAAAGATGGAACAACAATGATTTCAAGGTCACTAGTACCTACCAAGTACGCTCATGCATTCAACCTTTTTTTTTTTTACATCATCCTCATTCATTACATCTAGCATGAGCCAAAGACAGTTGTTCGTACTTTCGCTCTTTTCTCTATTTATACTCCTTTTTTACATTTGCATTTGTAGAAAAGGAGGATAAATACTCAACCTACAATCTAGGTGTTCATCCGGTTTCTTAAAATCCGATAACTGCCTTAATCCGATTTAAGATCTCATCTGTTCCCTTATACTTCCTGAATAATCTGATAACTGCTGAAATCAGACCATGATGGGATTATATCTACAGTGTTTCCACATGAGCCGTTCAGACGAGTTCTTTTTACTTGAGTGAATATTTGACACTACGCTTCATACAAGCGTAAATCCTAGGAACCCCATTCTTCACTTAAATATGCATGTAATCAGATCTCGAGTAAGCAACTGGATTCCATGAACATTTTAAAATAAGGAAGTACACTCTTATTCATTTGTGCTGAAAGTTCTCAGAATCCTCTAGGGGACATTACAATTAGACAAAATCCCGTCTCGTCATTTCGAAACCTGTCCCTGAAAGAAACGTCATCCATGACACTGACCAGTTCAAACTTCGACTTCAAAGCTAGACAAGAACCAGTGCGATTCTGTCTCATTGACAAAAGACCCTTCAATCAAAGCCTATCTGGCCCCAATGACCACAGCAAGGCGTCTCTGATGTAACCGACATGGGTCACTTGCATTACGTCAGCTGGTCTGTCTGGCCACCTTGTTGATGGCTATTGAAATCACAGAAGTTCTGGTGCGGGAAAAACTGGAAAAGAGCCAAACTTTGCAGACTATGCCCTCCAGACTGTTTTTATTCAACAATGTAACCATGATCCTGGGCGGATGGTGAAACTTGTTATTACTGAGAATATCCACTTTGCTCAGTCCTATTTCAAGAACAAGACAGAACACAGCAATGCACACACAACAAAACCCTGAATAATAGATGAGAGAAAACAATGAGCTCCATCACTCTAAAGAGCCATGTCTGATCATGTCAGACCAGCGCCAACAGTTTTTTTTTTTTTATATCTAATTTCATTCCAACGCTATACAAACACATTTCATACAATTTATTGGCCTTTTTTTTTTTTAAAGATCAGTATTTCAATACCCTTGTGAAACAATATGCGAGTAAGCAAATTTAGACCAAAATCGAATAAACAGGAGGTATTCCCCCAAAACTAGCAACTTTATTTGTACTGTAAATTAGAGACTGCATTACACAATATCAAAGTCAAGCCAAGCAGAAATCAGAGTAAGGGCAATTTCAGAAAGGTTTCATTATTGGGCTGCATTAAAAAAAAAATAATAATAAAACAGAGAAGATTTGAATTTACTGGAATTGGGTTAAGAACCCTTCAACACACAAAAACCTGCAGGGATAGTGCTGAACCATCCACTCTGCGGAATAAGTGTGGTCATAAAAATAAACATTATGAATGGAGATCGCTGAAACACTTGAAGTTGCATGGCAAAATATCAAAAGCAAAAACCATAGCTAATGTTTAATAGTGAAAAAGTAAGAGCATTTCCATACACGTACACAGTGTGATGAGAACTCGCAGGATAGGGGCTAAACAGGTATGTCCATATGGAGATCACAGTAGGATGAGTCAGAAAAAAGCTTCAATTTGCTAGGGAGCACAAATATTGGGTTTTGGAGCTATGGAAAGAGGTCATGTGGTGTGATGAGTTCAGACTGACCCTGTTCCAGACTGACGGGAATGTCAGGGTAAGAAGAGAAGCACATGAAGCGATGCATCCGTCATGTATGGTGCCCACTGTACAAGCAGCGTTATAACCTGGGGTTGCTTCAGTGGCTCAGATCTCGGCTCAGCAAAGTCTGCTGATGACCTGAATGTACTGAATGAGCAGGTCATCACATCAGTGGAGTTTTTCTTCCCTGATTAAACAGGCATATGCCAGGACTTTTGTTATGTATCAAATTATATCATAATTCAATATTAAATCATAAATCTGATCACCTTATATATTTCTAGTTGGGATATTTATCCTGAATAACATTTATTGGGAGACCATGAAAAGACCTCCACATAGTAAGAAAATGGCACTCTACAGTAGATCACAGGTTCATTGTGCTCATTCAATACACAATTAAATCAAGTAAACAAGATCATTGTAGGGATTGATTGCCTTGATTAGATGAAAATTCAGCAATTTGTTCAACAATGCTGGTAAGTCAAAAAATATCAGGTTTCACTAATGTTTGAGGAGTCTAATTATTTGTGTGCTCTGACATCATGAGTATATCGAAAAAATCTCAATGCAGATAACAGACACCAATAAGAGCTCAGTGAGTCTGTTTACTTCTTTTATAGAATAAGTAAATTAGCAGACAAGCTCATGCAAATGATTGAGGTACAAATATTCACAGAGTGTTAATCCCTGACCAATTTAGGATATCACTTCGATCCTAATCGGAGAGAGAACATAAAAGGAAGTGTACACAACTACAAAGCTTTAAACCGACTACACTGGGGATCAGGTTAGTTTCACATCTTGTTTGTACAAAAAAAATTAAAAAATTTAAAAATATACACAGGACAGGTGTTACTCTCTGTAACACCCAGCAATGTAATAACCGCTCACAAAGATAATATCACAAACACAATACAGACCGGCATCTCTTAGTGTATTAATCAGACCAGAAAACAAACAGACCATTTTCCACAAATCTTGCAGCTGTTGATGTTACATTTGCAGGGATTTGATATATTTGTGGGAAAGTAAAAATCTTCAGCTTTCAAAATTGCAATAATGTATAATTATAATAAACGTAATATGTTTATGGGATTATTGCATTAAAAGCTGCCAATCTGCATTATGTTTGTGGTTTATTGTGTTTATGGGCTGTTATTACGTTGACAGGTGTTACACCTTTCCCACACTAAACCTAATGAGAACCCATAACAGCAAGCCTGCAGTGACGGCAACAACACAGACCAGATTTGCAAACTGTTCCAACTAAGTAGCAAAGTGGAAGTAATTTCACCTGGGTAAACATGGAGCGGTTTTACAGCCTGCCAGGGTGCCTGAGGTGACATTTCCCTTGTCCACACACTTGATCTTTGATCTCAATATGCAGAGTCTTCTCAGCGAGGTGATAACTAACCCTAGACAGACTCCAGACAAATGTTCACTACGGCCTACCTGTGTGTATATAGATGCCTGGGCAAATGGCATTGGGTTAAACAAACTTTCTAATATTTTATCCTTTTCAGTACCCTTCTGACTTTCTGACATGTGCAAGTTACGCAGCTAAAGAGATACCAGGCACAACCTCAACAACAGGTTTCTCAGCCACAATTACACAATTATGCAACTCCAGCCAGCAGTCTGAAACAAACCCATATTCACACACAAAAATCCTCGCTCCAAACACAGTCTCCAGTACATTTATCCCTCTAATAAAGCACAGTCACACAGCGACTGGCACCAGGGACCACCATTGTACCTAGTGTTAAAAAAAAAAAAAAAACACAAGAAACTCTGAGCTCGAGACATAAAAGCTGGAAAATGTTTGTTTTTTTTCTTCATTCGTTAATGTGGTCTTTCATTATGTCCCTGAAGAAAGTACGATTTACAACTATTACACTGAAACCATTCTTTATAATCTTCAAAATAAATAAATAAACAGATTCCTTCTGTCTAAGCCAATTTTCATCTCCAATCTTCCAATATTACAGGACATGGCTTGCGCAGATTTGGATGTGGATTTGTTCCCACATTTCTACCAGAGAAATTGGCAAAGAAAGGATCCAAAAATTGTCTTCTGATGAAACACTGAGAGAATAAGGGAGTGCGGTCCCACGCTTCAGATGTGTGCAACAAGAGGCTTCATTTTCTCTGGCGATAACATGTGAAAGTCGATGACAACCCCTTTCACCATCGAATAATGATGTTTTTGTTTAGTGCAGGTCACACACACACACACACACACACACACACACACACACACACACACACACACACACACACACACAGAATTTATGGCTATCTTCCTCCATCTCAGAGCCGGAAAAATGATCACATCCAAACTGTACACCAAGGTCAAACACATGCACCTTTACAATTGGCTATATAAATAAATGACATAATTTTACGATTCTGTTATTAAATATGAATCAACCAAAAATATATAGGCATCTCACTGCTAAAAATGAATGTTGTATTTTGCCCTTAACACATCAGGCGTTTCTGAATGAAATCACTTTAGGGTCAGTGGTGTAGATAAGAGGAAAACTTCCTGGAAAGTCAAACAGGAAGGAAAACTACTGAAAATCACATCCTCTCCAGGGGACTGATGACCCTGAAGAAATCCCTGTTTTATTCAGCTGGCAAGACTAAATTTATTTTCCCCTTGCCAGAAGCATTTATTAATGAAACTAGCAAAAAAAAACAACAGTAAATTATATACTGTACTATAGTATACAGTATTACCCACCTTCAGAAACTGTTTAATTCCTGGTTATAGTCACAGTGTATGCATAGTTTATCTACAAGAACACTGGGAGTTCACTCCTAGAAGCAATTTACCATAGCCAATTTTTGAGAGGTGAAAGGAAACCACAGATCTCAGAGGAATCCCACAAGCATGTCTGTATTTATTAAAATATCTTTGTCTACCGAAAAATGAAAGGAGCAATGCATAACTGTTTCACAAAAAAAAAATCCTTATTCAATAAAGATTGAATATTTTATATTTATATAGTCTTAACAATTTTGTATTATGCTAACATAATTAAACGGTGACAAACAGAACAGCACTAGTTGTACAATCATATTCAGCAATAAAGTGTTATTAAAGGCTGTATCTGCATTTAAGTAGGGGGAAAAAAGTTTATTACAGTCATTAGCTCTAAATAATAATAACTAATAATAAAAAATAAGCATTAAATGACACAGTTCCTTGTCATTAGGGTGGTGGTAGTCACAAGGTTTTATATAAAATATACACACACAGTACAGACCAAAAGTTTGGACACCTTCTCATTCAAAGAGTATGAATTTGTATTATGGCAAGAAAAAAAGCAGCTAAGTAAAGAAAAACGAGTGACCATCATTACTTTAAGAAATAAAGGTTAGTCAGTTTGAAAACTTTGAAAGTGTCTCCAAGTGCAGTCACAAAAACCATCAAGCGCTACAAAGAAACTGGCTCACATGCGGACCGCCCCAGGAAAGGAAGACCAAGAGTCACCTCTGCTGTGGAGGATATGTTCATCCATTGAGAAGGTGTGTCCAAACTTTTGGTCTGTACTGTATATGTTTTTAAATCTATTTACATCTTTCACCTATAAACACTGATAGTATGATGTTTGAAAGTGCATATATACAGGCATTGGGATTATTTTAGAAAAACAAAGCTTTATTAGGTACACAAAATGCATATACAGTATACATCAGGAACAAACTGATAATTATAACTTATGCACTTTTTAAACTGCATCAACAGCATTGCATGGAGGCAATTAGCCCGACACGATCGCTGATGCGATTTTTAAGCCCAGGTTGCTTTCATAGCAGCCTTTAGCTCGTCTGTATTGTTGCATAAAGTGTTGCTCATCTTCCTAGACATTAGCCCATAGATTCTCTATGAGGTTCCGATCAGGTAAGCTGGCTGGACAGTCAAGCACCTAGAGCTCCATAAAGCTTCTTAGCAGCCTGAAGCACAAAGTGCTCTAAAATCTCCTGGTAGATGGCTGCACTGACCTGACAAACACAGTGGACCAACACCAGCAGATAACACGACACCCAAATCATCACAGACAGTGGAAACTTCACACTGGACTGCAAGCAACCCAGATTCTGTGCCTCTCAAGAAGACTTTGACCTTTTTCCTCTTTATCCCAGATGAGATACTGGACATTGTATCTGCCTCAGATGTGGCTTGATACTAGGAATGCAACAGTGGTAACTCATTTCCTGAAGACGTCTGTGCATGGTGGCTCTTGATTCAACAGACTCCAGCCTCGCTCCCATGCCTTGTGACACACTTTCATGTTCTTGACCTGGCTTGCTTGGAACGATCATTTTATGCCTGCACCATTTCCTACCACACTTTTTTCCCTTCCAGTTACCTGTTCATGAAAATGCTTAATGAATATGCTTCCATGATTACCCTGGTTATTCAGGGTGTCTTCTGGAACACGTAAAGCCAGGAGTCTTTCCCATGATTCGGGTTGTGTGTACGGAGCTAGACCGAGAGGTTTGAATAAGATATTGTATGAATATTAATTTACTCAAACTCGGAATGAAACATTATTATTTTGAAAGACTGGATTTTTGAATTTCATGAGCATAATAATCGAAACTGAAAATAAAAAAGTCTTGAAATATTTCAGTGTGTAAATTAATCTAAAATATATGAAAATTCACTTGGAAGAATGTTGAATCCAGGGCAAGTTGCAAAACATACAAAATAATGTTTTTCATAATGAAAAATTAACAGCCCATGTGATTTCCAAACACTTAAAATGTGTTTGTTTTTTCCTGACATGGGAACAGTGAATAAAGCACGTGTCTTATGAAGGGTTAAGCTATTTCTCCAGAGTATGCGGACTTTACTTCGACATGAGGTCACACACTGACTTCATTCTGCAAACGTACTGCTCTTACCAGCAGAATACAACAGAAACAAAACCAAACCAACACGTACGAACCTTGAGCGCATAATAGCCGATATGCGAGCAGGTGTGTGTGTGTGTGTGAGAGAGAGAGAGAGAGAGACAGAGAGAGAACAGGGTAAGAGAAAAAGCACGCCATCATTAGAGGAACACAAGCTCGCGCTCAAATATCGCACGCAGTCCTAGGAATCGCGCTCGCGCGACGTTTTTATGTCAAACAAAAGCTGGACGTTTTGTCACAAAGTTGCAACAAGAAACGCAAATGAAAGAGAAATGGAAAAGACTTAAAAAGATAAATACGCAAAGCAAAATCAACGCTGCATATTGCGCAAAAGCTTACGCTAAGAATGTTACAATGTCGCACAAGCAAGTCACTTCAAAGCAACGTTTATTTATTAAACTCACCTCCGGTCCTTTAAAAGCGCGTGGTTTGTTTTTGCAGGATATAGTCAATGAAGTTGTGAATTCAGTCTCCGCTTGTTTTGCCCCCTACAGCTTTTTGGCACTAGTATTTATACACAAGATTTAAAAAAAAATCAGCCAAAGTTTTTGGTTCTTATCGATTTATTTTCCCATAAGAAACCCCGAAGAAGTCTATACAAGACTACATCTCGTGTCCCACTTAGAGCTCTGCCAGTTTTGCATTCGCAGTTCGGCTCCTCGGTGCGCATGCGCGCAAGGCGGCATTGTTGGTTCTCGTGCAACAATGAACATGGCGTGACGCGCACGAGCTCAGGTGCTCCGGTAACTCCTGCGCCTCATTAAACACTCAGTACATTATTAATATACCTGTCAAATATTCCGAATGAAGACGTTTTAGCTTTTAGTTTAACCTAAATATATTTGCATTAAATGTTTATATATATGAATATTATATAGATATAATTTATATAAAATGCACATATAAGTGTATTAAGTATGTGCATATTTATACTGAATATTGTATTTCTGCACAGAGATTTCTTTTGGGGATTTGTCTAATATATGTTTTTGTTGTTTTAGTGTACTAATGTGTAGTGTACAAGATAAATCTGTTGGACTGGTTTACTTAAATAATGATTAACATATATTTATTATTATTATTGTTGTTATCATACTTGTATAATAATATAATGTGATCTGGGCTTGGGACCTGCAGTGTATCCAGTGGCTGAGCATTGGGTGGGAACTGAACCTGGGCCTTCTGCATGGCAGGCAGGAAACTTACCACAGAGCCACCAATGCCCTATATAAAAATATATTTCTACAAAACAAAAAAAAATGAATGAATGAATCAACAACCACACTGCTGCTGACAAGCATACAATTTAACACTACATACTTCATACACCATATTTTAATCATACTGCTGCTGTCATAACCACATAACACTTTTTTTAGCTCAGTGATTAAGGCATTAGACTTCTGCTCAGATGGTCGTAAATGTCGTAAATGTATGCTTCCATACTTTTATATTTTTATACCTCACAGTTTTACACTTTCGGTTCCTATAAAATATTTTATTTTTGTCACTTTTTGTTAAGACATGTATTTCCAAATGATATTTTATGGCTATTTTTATTTGTACTTTTATTGCAAATCTTTTGTTTAATTGTATTCTCTAATACAATATTTTCTTGGTAGTAAAATCTCTCTATTTTAGTTCACGGACAGTCATATAAGTATTTCACTGCATATCATACTGTGGTTGTGTAAGTGACAATTTTTTTAATTTGAAACAAACAAAAGAAATTAACTGTCCTTGAAATTGTCCTTTAACCACAGCTCTCAGGTGCACAAGACACAAGACACGTAGCCCTATATCCAGGCAAACATTAACTTTGTTCCAGTCAGTCTCGTTATAATACTGTCTTTCCTATTAGCCTGCCTAACTGATTCCTTAAATAGTCTGTCTTTTTCGGAAAGTTTCCATTAGTAATAAAAGGGTCCATTTATCCAAACCGTTTTCACTGGAAAAGGATTATAGTATTATAAGGAAAAGGATTATAACTTTTACTGAAAAATATTTTATGATATTATTAAATAATATAATACTATAATGGATAATGTGAAATTATCCATTATAGTTCCATTTTTAATGTATAGCACTTCAAACAGTGGACATTCTCAAAAAAATGTATATTCATTAACAACACAAGAGCACTCCGGAGTGCTCTTGTGTTGTTAATGAATATAAATTTTTTTGAGAATGTCACAGTATATATATAATGTATACAGTATATAGTATGTATATCTATCTATCCATATATATATAGTGCAGACCAAAAGTTTGGACACACCTTCTCAGTTTTCTTTATTGTGTTCTTTATTGTGTTCTTTAGTCCAAACAAGTCTCTTCTGCTTGTTGCCTGTCCTTAGCAGTGGTTTCCTAGCAGATATTCTTCCATGAAGGCCTGATTCACACAGTCTCCTCTTAGTTGTTCTAGAGATGTGTCTGCTGCTAGAACTATGTGTGCCATTGACCTGCTCTCTGATCTGAGCTGCTGTTAACCTGCGATTTCTGAGGCTGGTGACTCGGATGAACTTATCCTCCACAGCAGAGGTGACTCTTGGTCTTCCTTTCCTGGGCCGGTCCGCATGTGAGCCAGTTTCTTTGTAGCGCTTGATGGTTTTTGTGACTGCACTTGGGGACACTTTCAAAGTTTTCCCAATTTTTCGGACTGACTGACCTTCATTTCTTAAAGTAATAATGGCCACTCGTTTTTCTTGCCATAACACAAATTCAAACTCTTTGAATGAGAAGGTGTGTCCAAACTTTTGGTCTGTACTCTATATGTAACAAAGCTAGAGTGCTCTTGTGTTGTTAATGAATGACCCTTTCATTTATACAATATAGGTGACTTGATAAGTGAACTGATAAGATTTATTGGTTTCCTCTATCCGTTGCATCATCGTGTTGGGTGCAGTGACCCATGACTTCACGCTATCGTTCATTGCTGTAGTAGGGAAAGTTATATTGCAAAGGAGCCCAACCTTCATGTAACCTACAGACGTATGCACACACTACAAGCAGTTTAGAAACAGCAATCAGCATGTATTTGGACTATGGAGAAAACCCAGTTAGCATGGGGAGACTGAAGGCAAGATTTGACCCCCAACCCTGAAGGTGAAGCAACATGGATAACTGTTGTGCCACTGTGCAGCCTGATTTGTTTCAATGTTCTGAAAATCTTTCGTCTCAGATATACAGATTTGATTGGGCAGCTTTTTTTTTCTTTTTCTAATCAGTGACTAAACAGTATTAGGCCTCTTTGAAAGACTACCAGGGTTATTTATTGTGTTATAGTTACACTATTAAGGTTGGTTTTGTTCCAAATTGTTGCTGACTGCAAGATATTAAAGATTGGGAACTACTGGATTGCATTGCATATAATAGCTAAGTAAAAGATACTACAGGGTAAGAGTGATCATTATACAGAAGTACAGCATGTCTCATTCATGTCTTACAGCTTAATACAGTGAAGCATGACCGTATACTATGCACATTTTTCTCTTCTGTATTTTGTATTGTCTACTGTCTAATGACATAGTACAATTATAATACTACTTCAACATTGTGATTGTGTTCCTGCTTTGTCATAACGATTAATGAGGCTTATTTAAAGACCAGTGGATCTCTTGTTGAACCATTATAATCCTTAAAGGGATCCACTGTGTACCCTGAACACAGTGTTGTCACACTTTATGTGTGCAGTTCTCTTTATTCTATTGACTAAAATGTATTTATCTGGATTATATTTAAGCTTTTTTTTTTTACCATTTCTTTGGGTTTTCAGGTTTGACTACAAATAAGCGTGGCTTAAGGCTGACCTCTAGTGTCTGAAGAAGGTCTGCAAAAATCAGTCTACAAAGACTTGAACTATAAAATCAAAGTAACAACCAAGATCACAGGAGTGTACAACTAAATAACACTGCAGTAATATTTTCATTAGAATATTGTTATTTCCTTAAATTCCTTTAATGCACTTCATAAAAAAGGGGCTTCTGATAACTGTTTATTTACTTATGTTGTTGCTGTTATTATTATTATTATTATTAGTAGTAGTAGTAGTAGTAGTAATAGCAGTAAGTAATGGCAACAAAACAGATTAGAAGAAGTAAAAAAGACAAATTCTACATAATTGTATATTTTGTTATTATGGGGACTAATTGTATCTTTTAGGCGGCACAGTGGCTTAGTGGTTAGCACTGTCACCTTGCACCTTCAGGATGTGTGCATGGACTTTGCATATTCTCCCTGTGCTTGGTGGATTTCCTCTGGGTACTCTGGTTTCCTCCCAAAGACATGCAGATTAGTCTAATTGGCATTCCCAAATTGCCTGTAGTGTGTGATTGAGTGTGTTTGGCACATGGCCAGGGTGTACCCTAATTAATTAATCAAAATTAACTAATAAAGCAATTAATTAATTATAATAATATATTAATTATACTGAACCCTTGAGCATCTACCAATACCAAATAAATAAGTAAATAAATAAAGCAATTAATCAATAAAGTAATTATAAATCATTAAGTAATACATTTTATTTTAACTGAATCACTTCCTGTAATAAATACAATGAAAAGAAAAACAGTACAAAAATTGGCGTCCAGGACTGGCGTCCAGGGTGCAAATCCATCACAGGGCACACATTCACATACACCAGAGAATTTGGGAATGGCAGTTAACCTAATCTGATTGTTGGAGGAAATTAGAGTACCTGGAAAAACCCACCAAGCACGAGAAGAATCTTCATGCACACAGACCTGAGGCAGGAATCGAACCTGGACCCTGCAGGTGCAATGTGCTAACCTAAGCCACTGTGCCACCTAAACAAATGTAATGACGTATGAAATTTTAATTATATTGACTATAATTAATAAAAAATATTAATTATTACTCACTCACTCACAATCTATATCGCTTAATCCTGTATTCAGGGTCACGGGGGTCATGGAGCCTATACTAGGAGACTTAGGGCACACTGCGGGGTACACCCTGGACAGGTTGCTAATCCATCACAGGGCACACACTCTCTCATTCACACACTACGGCCAATTTGGGAATGCCAATTAACCTAACCTACATGTCTTTGGACTGTGGGAGGAAACCGGAGCACCCGGAGGAAACCCACCAACCACGGGGAGAACATGCAAACTCCATGCACACAGAGACGGGAATCGAACCCGGACCCTGAACTTGCAAGGCCACAGTGCTAACCAAAACACCACTGTGCTGCCTCTATTAATTATTATTACATATATAATAATAATAAAAAATGCAATTTGTCGCAATAAGAGAATTAAAATGATCTGAAGAACAGTTAGTACTGTGGTACCTTTGAGTCATAAACAAGATAATGTCTTTTTCAGATTTTTTTTCCCGACAACTTTCAACATATTTTAACATATCTAATTCGTGACGCCGACAATAAACACACGCCTCGTTCTCCTCCTCACAGCTGCACACTTCACCTCTGCACAGTCACGCCGCGCGCGCGCGCCTCCCCCGCTCGCTCCTGATTGGCTGAGTTCAGTCTCACACCCCCTTCCTGCTTAGTTCCGCGTCCGTGCACGAGCAACAGTACTTCTTTTATTTACTTTCCTCAAACCTTGTCTGCTGTCTTTATTTCCTTATTGAAACATGTCGGACCGCGCACCTTTCGACACCAACGCGGTCACTCTGACCAGGTTCTTGCTAGAGGAGGGAAGGAAAGTGAAAGCCACAGGTGAGCTGACGACCCTCCTGAACGCCATGTGTACGGCTATTAAAGCCATCTCCAGTGCTGTGAGGAAGGCAGGCATCGCTCAGCTGTAAGTTCATATTCAACCGATATCTGCTGTTCAACCATGCAGCTTTTCAATTTTATACAAATGTATGTGTTAATATTACTTTTTTAATGACTTTGCCAAGGCATGTTGTGCATGTGTTTGAGTAGAGAACAGTCATCCCTGCTTGAATTGTGTTGCATTCCTCGTTTGGTGCTCCTCTGGTCTAACCAGCTCTTCCAGCAACTTCTGTAAACTATTTGCTGAAATACAACCTTTCTACTACACTGCCTTTAGTAGCAGCAGTTCAGAAACCATTTTCCATCAGCGTGCACTTACCAGCTGGCAAAAACGGAATACCAGGTAACCTGGTATAATAAACATCTACCAGTTTTACCTGGCAAAATTTGTCTCCCAGCTTGGTCACCACCCCTTGTGTAAAAATAATATTGCCATCTTTCTTGCCAAGCAGAAAACCTTATACAGTACATGCATCAGAGATTATACATTCGTGCCAAATAGAAAAATGTCTTTGGATATTCTTGATCGTAATTGCTTCCGCTCTCATAAATGCATTGGTCTGCTGCCCGTATCATAACCTGAATACCTATAATGCATCACATCAACCCCACTCTTAAACAACTCTTTAGCTCCCTATTAAATACTGTATAGACTTTCAAAATCTCTTACCTCATAATCTCGCTCCTCCTAATCTGTTAGAGCTCATGAAGATTTACACCCCTCGCTCATCCTCATCGAGGCTCCTCTTTGGGGGGGGGGGGGGGGGGGGGGCGGGCGGG
>JAAGKR010003200.1:39867-78553 GCA_011419295.1 Clarias macrocephalus
TAGCTCATTAATTTTTAAACCCCTCGCTCATCCTCATCGTGGCTCCTCTTTACCCCCCCCCCCCCCCCCCTGTCTGCCTGACCCCCATGGGCTCTAGAGCCTTTAACCGCACTGCCCCTCGTCTCTGGAATTCTCTTCCGGAAAACATTTGCAATATAGACTCATCAACCACATTCAAATCACATCTTAAGAACCATTTATTCAGCAGCACCTGTCCTTCATGATGCAAGGTTGCACTCAAATCCCCATGTGATTTAAAATGTGTTTTAGGTGTTGACACTGTCAATTGTTGGAAATAAGCGTTCCTGGACATAAAGGTCTCCTGGGACACAAGACCACCACTCAAACCACACTTTTTTCTTGAATATCTGTTGCATGAACAAAACATGCCGATACATGCTATACAAACTTCCCTTCCTGTGTCCACTACTACTGAAGCTACTGAAACTTCTGCATAATGGCATTTGTCTGCATTCCACAATAATGAGGGGTTTCAAAATGTCACCAGTTGAAAATATAGCCTGTGAATGAAAACTCCAGGAGAACAGCAGTTTCTGAAAAACTCAACCCGTCCATCTGACAAAACCTTGAGAAGAACCTGGTCCTTCTCAAGGTTTCTTTCTATTGCCATCTCAGGGAGTTTTTACTTGTTGCCCTCAACTTGCTTCTTGCTTGCCAAGCGGAAGGCCTGGGTTCAACTCCCACCCAAACTACATGGGAAGCAGTGCCGGTCCCAAGCCGAAAGACAAGACATTTTTAAAGACTGCCACATGATTATTGGATGATTGGATAGCTGCATAAATTAGCAGCTGTTCCTTTTAAAGTGGGCAGTAAATAAAAATCTATAATCTAACAGTAAATAAAGCATTCCCCAGCTGTTTGAGAGTGGCATTCATGTTCAACATCAAGTCCAAACTGAGTTTGTTCATATTCTTGAGCAATCTTTTAATCTTCTTTTTTTTCCATTTTGGCCAAGTAGTTTGTAAGTTGAGTCACAGTCATCTGATTAAGTTCTTCTTCCTTAACAGAAATGAAATCGGATTAATTATAACCCTTCAAATTCATACCATGCTTCAAGCAATTAATTTGCCAGACCTGTAATTAAGATAGACGAGCTAGATAGCTTGTCTGTCAGCAACTCAATCTCAATCTTTGCCTTGTGTGAAAAACTTTCTGATGTCCATCTACAGGAGTAAACAATGTCAAAAAAATTAATTATCATCAATCAAATTTAAACCAATGCTGAATAGAAGCTTTTTAACACTCAAACTTGGGATTTTACTTTAGCGCAGTAGTTAAGTTCTAGTGCGCATAACCATGGTGTGTCTGTGATTTCATCACTCGTCTTGTAAAACCTAAACACAGATTCTTTAGCTGTCAAACATAGTATTGTCATGGCAATACTGGTTATTTCCAGGCTCCTATTCACATGCGCATACTGTACTTTAGAGCCCGTATTTCAAAGCAGTTAATACTGTTTGCTTTCCTTCTGCATGACTCTTGTACTACGACAATCAAAATCTCATTATCTGCTCTTACCCATCAGAGTAGAATGGATTTCTTCTTTCGCAAGATTTCTTTCTTACCTTTAAGTTTTTCCTTGAATCTCACTTCCTTCACTAAAATCATTTGAGCCTGCTTTAAAGTCTCTGATGTTAATATATACTGAATATCTACTGCTCATGTTATTACACAGGTATGGCATTGCTGGCAATACAAACGTGACGGGTGACCAAGTGAAGAAGCTGGATGTCCTTTCCAATGACCTTGTCATTAACATGATCAAATCCTCCTTTACTTCCTGTGTGTTGGTCACCGAGGAGAACGAGCATGCCATTATAGTGGAGCCGGAGCGCAGGGTATGAGCAGGAAAATAAGCATGACATTATTCCTTGCTTTAGCCTGTAGACTAAAATATGTCCATGTGTTGTTTCCAAAGGGTAAATATGTGGTCTGCTTTGATCCTCTGGATGGATCCTCCAACATTGACTGCCTGGCTTCTATCGGGACAATCTTCGCTATTTATAAAAAGGTATTACGGTTAGCACCTTCACCTAGCATTCGGTGTGTGTGGAGTTTACATGTTTTATGTCTGCTTGCTGGACAGGCATGCAAAATGGAAAATTTCCAAAATGCCCTGAGTAGCAAACGGTCCTGCAGCAAAACATATCCTCCCTTTAAGCAAAAAAAAAAGTTGAGGTCATAGGTCATCACAATAAACTATCATTTGGAATTATGATTTGTGCTAGATTTAAGTGCATGATACAAGTTATTGTAGTAATTATTATTTCTGTAGCAAAGCTATTTATAACATTTCTCAAACTAAATAATATCTGTCCCTAAAGTCCCTTTCAGCATTACAGTATAAACAAAATTTATCCAGTGTTCTTTACATATATACAGTATATTCTCACACTTTGGTCTTTCCTAAGTGCACAGATGACCAACCAAGTGAGAAGGACGCCCTGCAGCCTGGTAGAAACATAGTGGCTGCTGGGTATGCGCTCTACGGCAGCGCCACCATGATAGTCCTCTCAACCGGCCAGGGTGTCAACTGCTTCATGCTGGATCCTGTGAGTATTTTTTTTTCTTTTCTGAATAGTTAAGTACTGTTTGTGTTTACCTTTACATGTGGAATAATTTGGTGTCAATTTTTTTTTCATAGGCAATCGGGGAGTTCATTCTAGTAGAGCGGGATGTGAAAATCAAGAAAAAAGGGAAAATCTACAGTCTCAACGAGGGCTATGCTATGTATTTTGATCCCGCTGTCACAGAGTATGTACAGAAGAAAAAATTTCCAGAGGTATGTCCCTGCACCTGGGTTCATATCTTTAGCAAACATTCAGTATAAGCAGATGGTTTGTTTACAGCTTGTGTGAACATACAGACAGAATACCTAACCACTATGTCTTTTGTTGCTGGTCCCCTATATTAATATCACACGGCCACTACAGTTTGGTTTCTACCTACTAGACATTTGCTTGCAGTTGTAGAAGAACACATAGATGAATCGATTTTTTTTCCACCCTTTTTCCTACGGACAGCTATTGCAAAATGCAGGTTAAGATTAATTGTGATACAATTAATGCCGTTCCATTCACCTTAATGAGGTGGTGTTGAAATAAAGTTTTCTTTGGCAGCAGTTCTTAAGTAGTCCCATGCCAAAACAGACCTGGTAGTTCTGAAGTGTCATGTAGTCAGCTCATCTTGCAGCGAACATCTGAAAACAATTCTACAAGTAATCCATTACTGTAGCTTCACGTATGATATTTAACCCTAATGCCAGCATTTAATCTGTAAGTACCTGATGTGATGTTTGTGTTTCCTTTGCAGGATGGAAGTGCACCCTACGGCGCACGCTATGTGGGCTCCATGGTAGCAGATGTGCATCGGACCCTTGTTTATGGAGGCATTTTCCTCTACCCAGCAAATGTTAAGAGTCCGAAAGGAAAGGTACGGTGAAAGATGACATGCTGTTTTGTCTTCAGAAATACTTAAAGCTACTTCAGTTGTAAGTCACACCCTGTAAAGTCCACAGGATTTTGCATCAGCAGGGTTGTGGAATAAAATCAACATTGGCCTCTGATATGGGATTATACTTGCGAAATACCTTGTCTGATTTATCTGGATAAATGAGCGAGATCAAAATCTCATCAGTAAGAGCCCTGAGACTTTCTTTTAAAAATGGCAAATTAATATTATAAATGTATGGATTATTCTTGTGCCATAGCTCCGACTGTTGTACGAGTGCAACCCAATGGCATTCATCCTGGAGCAGGCTGGTGGAATGGCGACCACAGGGACCATGAACGTTTTGGATATTCAGCCTGAAAACATCCATCAGAGAGTCCCGGTGGTCCTGGGATCCCCAGATGATGTTCAGGAGTACATCTCCCTCTACCAGAAACATCACAAGTGACCGAATTGTAACACTGAAAGCGTACTACGAGACCAAATTTCTATAAGTTTTCTTTCTAAGACCAAACACAGAAGTGTTCTACAGGGACATCCATAACAAATATTGCACTCACATAAATTCTGCATATTGTAAAACAAATATACCTTTTTGGAAAAAGCAGCATTGTGACATTCACACTCCCTGAGATATGTTTACACAAAGACTCACTTAGTAGATTTTAACGAATGTATTGCTGATAGACATACCAGCAAATCGGACCAGTTCCCTTAACCAGATGTTGTTGGTTTTTTTATTTTCTTTCAAATCTATGCAACAAGAATGAAGTGCCATTTCTGTGCCTGCTTTTTTTTACTGTAAAAAAACAACAATAAATTCTGCTGTGAAAAAAAAAGTTGGGTATTGTTTGTTACATTTATTTTACTGTTTTTAGACCATAATAAGTTGAAAATTCTCAATGCACATGCCATCTTTTAAATATTGCTCTAAAAAAATCAAAGGAAATTTAAGATGGAATAAATAAAAGATAGAGAACCTCATGACGCTTTTTGTTTCTACTTTAAAGTGTCGGTAATCAGATGTTTGACTGTAACAAGAGAGATCACCTTGGCTTATTTCAATGAGCAGCTCTCGTCTGTGGTTCACAAGTCTCAAATTCACAAGTCACTCTGTTGTCACTTGACACCTCTCACAAATATAGCCCTTGACTTTTACTCGTGCCCTGCATACGGTATATTCAAATTCAACTCCAGATTGCAGTTGTCTTCCATTCGGATCTCGGGTTCGAACGAACGAGGAAAACGGCAGCATGTCGGATCAATCGGCTTTTGACACAGATGTGTGGACTCTCACACGGTTTGTCATGGAGACGGGGAGACAAACTAAAGGTGCCACTGGAGAACTTACCCAGCTGATCAACTCCATTCTAACAGCTATTAAAGCTATTTCATCCGCTGTACGGAAAGCTGGACTGGCGCACCTGTAAGTCCTGGTTAGATGTTCTATTGTTGCGGTGGGGAGAAAGAATGGAAGGTGGGTGGGCATTATGGGATGCCAGGTTTGTGCCAAATCTGTGGTTAAAGTAAAACATAAAAATAAAAAAAAATCTGACTTCAAATCTAGTAAATCAGGCAAGATGTTTCGGCTGTGCAGATGTTTCTTTAGCTTTGCACTGAAGCTTAAATGTTCATTTAGTCAACAAGAAATGAAAGTCATGACCATAGCATACTGTAGCATCATGTCCGTGCATGCAGCAATTATTATTACAATCTTTATTCTTTAAGGAAGAACACTTGGCTAGGGAACAGGGTACCATTTACACACACACACACAATTTCAACTCAAAATGTAATGTTCCAAATCGATTGTATAAATATTAGAATTTATGACATCTTTTGTGTGTGAGGTAAATATTGACTTCTGATTGTGACAGCTCTAGAACGTAAGAGATCAAAGAGATGGATGAGATTTGCTTTATTCTTTTTTTGCTCAACAGGCAAGTTACTTTATTTGGTGAGTGTTTGTTCTAGCTAGTTTACTTGATTAATGAATGAACTGTATGGAGAACTACATTGTCATCTCATACAACAACTCTAGTACTATGATTGTTGCATGTGTCCCACCACGGTCGTAAAATGGGAATAAGAACAAGCTTAATTACCTTTGGCCTCCACTGTCCCTAATTGGACTACAGAGGTTTCTAGACGGATGGATGGATGGATTGTTGTATGATGGTAGAATCATGGTTTGACCAAATATATCATGATATTGTGATATAAAAACATATGTTAAGCAAGAGACAATAATAATAGCTACCACACCCGTACATTTCTAATGTTCTGGAATTGTGGAGGTCAAGAAGAAAGTAGAGCACTGGACAAGAAGAGATATAACATGTAGTGTGTGAGAGAGTGTGCTGGTGGGCCCTGTGATGGACTGGCACCCTGCCACCCGTCCTAGTGCCCAGAGTCCCGTGGGATATACTCCAGTTCTCCCACAACCCTGAACAGGATAAGTGGTATAGAGCACGAGTGAGAGAGTGAGTCCAAGATGTCTACTGAGGCACGAAGCAAGATACTAACTCCATCCAAAGACATGCAGATTAGGCTCATTAAGACCCAGACTCCACTGTTGTGTGCTTTGTAAAGTCTCTTCACTGTTTTTGTTTAATTAAGGGGGTCACATGGAGAGCAGCACCGTTGCCCAGGGTTAGGGGTTTGAATCTCAAATCACCTAAATGTAGTTGCAACCAACAATGAGCGGGCCCAAGCACCTTCAAAACGCCCCGGATGCTGGAAAAAAACATCGCACAATGATGTCACTCAACGTGATGACACTGAACGTGATGTCATTGAGCATGATGTCATTCAATATGATGTCTTGATGTCTTGATGATCTTGGGTGAATGGAGAAATCCATCTACTAACTAATATAAAAAAAAATATATTAGATTATATTAGATTTACACACACACACACCGCACCCCCCCCCCCCCACACACACACTACTCTATTTAATCATTTTAAAAATAGCACCATAGCCTTTTTATTTGACCCACTGTCTGATACGCGAGACCTATGACCTTTGTAACTGGGAAACACAATTTGAAGGCTTTTTGATGTTGCTTTTAGAAATCGTTTGTGCCCATTAGGACTGGAAACAGAACATTTCAAATTGATTAATACTGTATGGTGAAAATATGTGGACTTATTGGACACAATTTGTCTTTATTGTTTTTTTTTTTTTTTTGACCAGATGAAGATCAGATCATGCTTTCATATTAGTTCCAATAGTAATATAGATCATTTCATAGTTGCTACAATGAAACTGTAAATATTTTTACTATTAGCCTATTAGGTTACGGAAATGGAAGATGGAAAAATCGTTACCATGCTGGATACCTACAGTATCACTTGATCCAGGTCAAGGTCATGGTGGATGCTGGGAGCCTATCCCAGAAACATAGTGTAAGGACAGAATACACCCTGGACGGGATGCCTGTCCATCACAGGGCATCATGAACACAAACATTCACCCTTTGGGCAAGTATTAACCTATCAGCCGACCTGCTTGCTTTTGGGAAACCGCTAGAACCCAGAGGTAACCCATTCAGACATAGGGTGTAAACATACAAAACCTCACATACTGCAGATTTAGACATTTATTGTAGAAATTAAAGCAATTTAAATTATTATATTAATAAAAGTATAAATCTCTACACATATCCATGCAGCTCTTTTAATCCCTGACTGCAACTGTTGCAAGCTGCAAATTTAAAAATATTGCTTTATATTGTTGTAATATAAGTGTGTATGTGTGTGTGTGTGTGTGTGTGTGTGTGTGTGTGTGTGTGTGTGTGTGTGTGTGAAATACTTTCTGTATTTCTTTATATTTCAGTCAGGGCATCGCTGGGCACATTAACGTCACCGGCGATGAGGTGAAGAAGCTGGATGTGCTGTCCAACGATCTGGTCATCAACATGCTGCAGGCCTCTTACAGCACCTGTGTCCTCGTATCCGAAGAGAACAAAGACGCCATTATAACACCCAAAGAGAAACGAGTAGGTTCCTCATTGTTAAGGAATGACAGAGTTTGCAATGTGATGAAATCCCCTTCTTTGTTTAAAAGTTCAGTACATGAAATATGATAACTGAGCAAAAGTTGTACAATGGACAGTAGACTGATCTTAGTTTCTCCAACTTTAATAACCAAATTCCAGCATCAGCTAAATATCAACACTTCCAAACACATGGTTTGAGGTATTGTTTAGTATTGGCTGGTATTTTGTGAAGTGGCAGTTTTGGCAACCCTGTTGCTGAAGAAACGACCCAGATGTCTAGCCATCACAATTTGGCCCTTCTCACAGCAGCTACAGTTACAATATCTTGTTACAATGGTGGCTGGAAGTGGTCGGAATATAGTAGGCAGAAAAAATGAGCACGCAAACAAGGGTTTGAGTGACTTTGACAAGGGCAAAATTGTTATGGTTAGAGAAACTCCAAAACTGCAGTTCTTGTAAGATTTTTCAGGTCTGCAGTGGTAAGGACTTACCAATGCTCAAGTGATGCACATGGGGAGTGAAGGCTGGCCCGTGTAGTCTGATCGGAGCTTCACTAGAAGAGCTAGTGAAGATCGAATTGATGAAAAGGTCAATGCTGGTTGTGATGAAAAGGTGTCAGAACAGACAGTACATTACTGTTATAGTGGTAAAAAGGAGGGCCTAATTAATATTAGACAGGTGGTTATAATGTTATGGCTGATCAATATACTAGCTGTCTGAAGAAGAAAATATGCCTGTGGATTTGGCGGCATCTAGTGTTCAAAAAATAAAACTGCACCTAAATGCCTTGCATGCTTTTTCAGGTAAAGTTTTTGGCTTAATTACCTGATATTTGATCCCAAAATGATGTATTGCCAACTCCAGGGTAAATACGTGGTGTGTTTTGATTCGCTGGATGGCTCATCCAACATTGACTGCTTGGCACCTATAGGCACCATCTTTGCCATCTACAGGAAGGTGAGTTATACCCAGTTGTAGTTGGTACCGTAATACTTTGATTATGTTCTTTCTAAGATTTCTATATCTCAAGTTAAAAAATGTAAATAAAGTACATAGAATTACATTAAACACACACACACACACACACACACACACACACACACACACACACACACACACACACACACACACACACACACACACACACACACACACACACACACACACACACACACACACACACACACACACACACACACACACACACACAGAATTTATGGCTATCTTCCTCCATCTCAGAGCCGGAAAAATGAGAATTGAACATCTGGAGCATACATGTAGTCAGGCCACCTTTTGTAAAAAAAAAAATGCAACCTAAATCCCTGAAATGCTGACATAATGCTGACCAGTCCTGAATGGTTGGTGATAGACTTGGGATAAAGGTTCAAGTGTTTAAATCTGGTGAATGGAGAAATTGTTCTGGTGTTTTGCACTCTAATCTTGAATAATTCTAGCAGGACATATACAAGATTTATTCTGGAACATGGGGACATTGTTGGGAAAGAGTATTTAGACTGTACAAGGTCCGATCAAATTGTCACAAGTGTTGGCTGTAAAACAAAAAAAAAACAAAAAAACATGCAAAGAATTCTATGGGCTTAATGTTTCCCTTTTCCCTGCTTTTGGAAGCAGACGGTATGGACTTCAAGATTTTTTGGCTTCCTCCAAACATAAATCCATTCAGATGTAGTATAGTAAGTATAGGGATATGTGGCTCATTGGTCCACTTTAATTTTTTCTATTTTTATAGTTTTTGCATTTTCTCCCTTTGGCCTTCGGTACAGAGGGTTTTTTGAGGAGTTGTTGTACCAGAGATTTTAAATTTGTTTATCTGAAACTTTCACTTTTGGTGAGATTCTGGAGTTATTTTTCTACACACTGTATACAGTACTATAAAAGACTTGAGAACTCTCACTTCTTAGAATTCAACTATGTAGATAAAAAAAAAAACAGTAACAAATGTTTTAATGTTTTAGAATATTTAGCTGTTCTTTGGTGCACTGGTTCTTGACTTGTTAAAGTCTCCTTTGTTTGACATGCCATTGTCATCCTAATAAGTTAAATGTGCACCTATTTGTTTGTAATTGTGTTTAACTTTTTTGTTATTATCTAAAACCAGACTACAACACATTTGCATGTGCTAACCATGCAAAAAAGAAAGGTGTTAAAACAAATGTACTGTACAATCCCTTCTACTGTATACTAGTGTGAAAACCAACAAAAAATGGTCACTAGGTGGTGCTGTACGGTGCAATATGTGATTTAATGACTGAAGAGATTCTGTCTCTTGATCTCCTTCTCACAGGTTACAGAAGATGAGCCATCGGAAAAGGATGCTTTCCAGCCAGGCAATCAAATCGTGTGTGCCGGTTATGCGCTGTACGGCAGTGCCACTGTAGTGGCTCTCAGTACTGGAGCTGGACTCAACTTCTTCATGTTAGATCCAGTGAGTACCAGCAAAACAAATGTAGGTTTTATTTCAAATAGAAAAAGAACTAGAACTAGTCACACTGAGTCACTCACTGTCCAAATACAGACAGACGTTTGTGCTTTAACTGATTTTTTAAAATCAAGATCGTAAATATCTGCATATGACGATATAATATTGTGCATCTTTAAAAACAAACAAACAAACAAACCCAAAAAAATTAGGACTTTTCTATGGGAATAGTGATATGAGACGCTTTAATGTGATTATTTAATATGCTCATTATGCCCGGGTTGAGATAATATATATATATCAATATAAAATAGGTGTGTGTGTATATATATATATACACACACACACCTATTTTATATTGATAATTGTGTGTATATATATATATATATATATATATATATATATATATATATATATATATATATATATATATATAATATTGGACCATAATGTTTCATGTTTTGCCATACAAATTTTTTTTAAGAAAATCAAACTTGCAATTTTTTTTTTTTGTATTTCATGTGCAAAAATCTGCACATGATGTTTTAGGCAGCACGTCAGTGTAGAACAATCAGAATGGGGTTTTTCACCTCTCAACCATGTTATACATTCTAGCCTAGACAGCAGCCTAAACCAGCCATGCCTCTCAATAACACAATGTTCACTCCTAATTTCCACTTCTCATTCAGTGGGGTAGAAAGCTATTTCCAGAGGATAGTATGGCACATTTAAGTTTACCCCAAAGGTACACTTACTTCCCCTTTATTTCCCACATATTGTCTCAGTTTCCAGATCAAAAGAATGCACAGATGTAAACATTGTGCTGTTCCTCTCCAGGCCATAGGCGAGTTCATCCTGACAGAAAGAAATGTGAAGATCAAGAAGAAGGGGAAGACCTACAGCATAAACGAAGGCTATGCCAAGTACTTCGATCCTGCAGTGACAGAGTACATCAAACACAAGAAATTTCCTGAGGTAGGAGTCACCTTAAGACCAGGTGTTGGGATGCTCAGGGTCTCTACTGTGTAGTTATGTCTCTATGAACGGAGGTGTTGCGAAGATGCATGGATGGACAGATAGATGAATGGAATGAGATGGATAAATGGATGAAGTATAGTTGGAAGATGGATGATGATGGATGAAATGATGGATGCTGCAGTTAAAAAGCTTTATTGAGCACAGTTGGCAAACTGGGGCAAAGGAGTGACAGTGACACTGTAATAGACAAAAGTGTAACATTAGTATATACTGTGTCTCAGCAATTGTACACCATAAATTAAAGCATTTATTCATTCATTCCAACAATTATAGATGATCCAGGTGTGTGTGTGTGTTTGCTTAAATAAATAAATAAATAATTTTAGGCTGCAATTCTGTGTTCTGGTTTCCTCCGACAGTCCAAAGATATATAGACTGGGTCAGCTGGTGTTCACAAATTGTCCTTAGTGTGTGTATGTGTGAGACCTGTGGTGGAGTGGTACCCTGTCCAGGGTGTACCCCTGCCTTATCCCCTAAGTCTTATGGAATAGTAGTCTGTACACAAGATATGTATAGAAAATGAATGAATAAATAAATTCTTTTATAAATTAGAAATAAAATTAATTCCTCCGTTGTTTATAATAAAGGCGGCTCGGTGGTGTAGTGGTTAGCACTGTCACCTTGCACCATCAGGGTCCGGGTTCGATCCCCGGCCAGGCTCGATTCCCGTCTCTGTATGCATGGAGTTTGTATGTTCTCCCTGTGCTTGGTGGGTTTCCTCCAGGTATTCCGGTTTCCTCCCACAGTCCAAAGACATGTAGGTTAGGCTAATTGGCGTTCCCAAATTGCCCGTAGTGTGTGAATGAGTGAGTGTATGTGTGTGTGTGTCTGTCCCCTGCCATGTGCCCTAATGCTCCTGGGATAGGCTCCAGGCCCCCCGTGACCCTGGATTAAGCGGTAATGATGATGAGTGAGTGAGTGTTTATAATAAATGTATTTATTCTGGGGAGAAAAAAATAAAGTAATGAAACATCTATCCTAAAATACCTCAAATAAACGGTCACCCAAATTGAGAGTATTTTGCAAAATAGGGAAATCATAACGTTCTGTATGCTTGGTGATTCTCCTGATGGCGCGTGTGTGCACAGATGTGGTTGTTAACAGCTGATGGCAATTTCATTTTTCGGTTTCACATTTACAATGACTAGAAAATGTGTTACATATGCAGTTCTTTCAATGTGCTTTTCTTTTTCAATTAAAGAGGTATGAAATGAAAGGGTTTGAGCAAAACATAAGGGTCAGTATTCAACTGTGCACAGTATTCGTTCTGGCCTTCATTGATCGACATCAATTACAATTATTACGCACTTTTATATTCATTCATGTTCATGACATGACAAATCTGAGGAGAATACACCGGTCGTGTCCATTCCCAAACCCGTGTCCGTCATTAAGACAGACACTGGACGTGTGAGGACACGGTTTCCTCTGCGGCTGGCACTTTTTTCCTGCGTCAGCTGACACTTAGTCAGCAGCGATACCCCACCCGAGAGTGCTGATGAGAGAGTTACCCCACAGGTTACAACATGTTCACTGCGTCTGTATGGAACTGAGAGATTCAGCAGCTCACATGACGATGGCTCCTCAAATAATGCTGAATCTGGCTGTTTTATGGTTTACCAGCCGTGACCTCTCAGGAAATTGCGGATTATTAATGATTAAGTGTTGTTGCTAGATTACATTTAAACTCTGTCAGCATTTACTTCTTAACAGGCCATTCAGGATTACAAGGCAGCTGTCATGGGGTCGTTATGTTTTTCAAGCATTAATGTTTTTTAGATTAAGACAGAATGTCATCTTTCTGGGGACGTCTGACTAGTTTTCACAAAAACAATTACTACGTTTATTGATAACTATAGAATTTATTTTAATAATAATAATAATAATAAGTGTTCCTTTGTTTATTAAGATTTAATAATTTTGTTTTTTCTTTTCATTAAGCTTTGTTGTGTTCATAGTGTTAGTTAGCTACATTACTAATTATGTCAGCTGATGGTACTCACAAGGCTAACGTTTGTGTTTGCGTTTGTGGTTGTGACATGTTTTTGCGTAAACCTACATACTTCTCCGCCACGTCATTTCAGCTATAACGTGACTAGGGGCACCTGACTCACATGCATGCGCGCGCGCACACACACGCGCACACACACACACACAAACACAGCTATGTTGAAAAGTGATGTACAAATATTTCAGATGTTGACTTCTCTTCCAGTCTGAACTTTGATCAGGATTAGTGTTTGACTGTCGTTCTCTATCAGCCTGTATCTATCTATCTGTATGGCTAAAACGTGCTAAGCTTTTTTTTTTTTTTTTTTTACACCCTGCGATTTCCTTAGAAAGGAGATGAAAAGCATTCCAATATACACAGGGTCTACATTCAATTAAAATTCATGCTTAAGCCTTAACGCTTAACAGCCCTGGTCATGAGCTCAGTATAGTATGAAATATCTCCACTATGAGAGAAAGAAACATCAGATTTTAAAGAATAACTTTAAAGCAAGTATATTAACAAAGAAACTACTACTGCACTGGGGATAAAGACCACTTAATCCAGTATACAGGGTCACATAGTGTCGGGCCTGGAGCCTGGAGCCTATCCAAGCCATGGTTGTGCATACACTCATTCGCACACTATGGAAAATTTGGAAACACCAATGAACCTAATGTGCATGTCTTTGGACTGTGTGAGGAAACCCATCAAGCACGGGGAGAACATGCACACAGACCCAAGGAGGGTACAAGGCAAAAAATAAATGAATGGAAATGAAAAATAATAAAAAATAATGCAACGAGGAGGGGAAAAAACTGCACCGCGTAAACCATTGCATTGATTGGCAGGAAGAAGAAACGCACTAAACTCACAGGAACAATGGAGACGAACAAAACAGATGATGAAAAGCGAAAGGGCATCAAATTCTTATGAAGCAAACTCCTGGCCATATTTAAGCGGCCACTTTGATTTCAAGCGCGATAAAGCAACAGCTTTATTATACAAAGGCGTTGCTTCAATAAAAAAAAACTAGTTTGAGATTTATATCAGTTAGTCTTTTTTGAGCTACACTAGAATCCCTCATCCCAACCCCGCTGGTAAAAAAAATAATAAAATAAAAAAAATAACTCGGTAACTTGAGTTTATTTTTAATGAGCTACTTTTTACTTTTACTTAAGTAGATTTTTATACTGGTACCTTTACTTGTACTTTTTCACTGAAGTAACTGTACTTGTACTTGAGTGCAAAATGTTCTTACTTTTTCCACCTCTGCCACTAAGCCGCCCAGTCACTGTACACATTACCATGTAGTATAATACTGAAAATATTTCAAAAGTGTCACTTGCACATCTATATTTGACTGTAATATTTGAATATTGCTCAAGTCACATGCTCAGTGGGAGTGTGCATCAACTAAATTTCCTGACAGTCATAAGAATAAATGGTTACTGTGTAAAAAAAACGTTAAATCATTTGTAAAAAGCGGATACTTTGATGTTCTGAAACAAGTGTTGTACAGTAACACCCTCATTTCACTTCCTCCTGAGAATCCTGTGCAGAAATGATACCAGTGTTTAATTATAATACAGTACGTTTCGAGGTTTTAGACACTGTACATGAATTCTGCAAAATCATGAACAGTCATCCTGGAAACTCTTTTGTAGTAATAGTCACATGTCGCAGCCCTGACATTGCAATTTGGAATTTGCTACTATGTTGCAATAAAATTGCTATGCACTCAGAAAAAAATATTACTAAACTTGCAAATATCTCATGCTCGTGTCTTGCAGGATGGCGGTGCTCCATATGGCGCCAGATACGTGGGCTCCATGGTTTCAGATGTGCATCGGACCATCGCTTATGGAGGCATCTTCTTGTACCCTGCCAATGAGAAGAGCCCCAAAGGAAAGGTGTGTTATTTAGCATGGTGACAGATTTAAAGCACTTTTGAGGGAAAGCCAAAGAGTGCATTGGGGTTTCTGTGCCGAGACAAGTGAAGCATCTATCTGAAGGCCAGACGCTAGAGCATGGACAGTAAGAACAGAAACAGGATGTGCGTCTGTATTCTGCATTCTATACAGCTTTAAATAACAAATCAGGCAGAACTCAGAACTGATGCGTTCCTCTATTTTTTGGTTCTACCTAGTAGTAGCCATGTTTCGAGATTTAGTACAGCTAAAAAAAATAAATAAATAAAAAAGCACTAAAAAAAAGGCATAAAAGCATTGGCTGCCCAGATTCAGAATTTAATTAACCCTTAAATATGTTTCATTATATTCCATAAGTCTAATACCGATCACATCTATATATCTGTATATCCACATCTGGAGCCTAGACCATAATTTCCATCCATCACTGGGGATCTAAAGCAGAACATCAATAATTTAATAGTGTCTGAATTTCTGAACCATTAGTTTCAAAATTAAGATGACCACTGTTCCCACCTCACTCTGAAAATGTCATGTCTACCATATTAATGGTAATTATTATTATTATTATTATTATTATTATTATTATTATTATTATAGCCTTTATTACTATGTTGCATTGTACAAATGAAAATATTTCTAAGTTCTTAAAAATAATATGCCAAATTATAAGCTCAAAGTTTGTATAGAGTCCCGTCTCAGAGTATTAGAGAATCATGCCATATGTTTCAAGCCATATGAACCCCCCCCCCCCCCCCTAAAAAAAAGAAAAAAGTCATTGTACACTCTAAAATTTAATTCAGTCACCTTTAGCTTTGCTTACAGCACACAGTGTGGTGGCCGGGTCATGTATGAACATGTTTCCTCAAGCTTCCAGAGCCACTCTTTCACACTTTTAGTCCTGGAGTATGCTTGTTTCATCAGGGAAGAAAAACTCCACTGTTGTAATAACCTGGTCATTCAGAACATTCAGGTCGTCAGCTGACTTTATTTTATTGCCACATAACGTTACTTAGCCTAGACCTGACCGACTGAAGCAACCCGAGATCAATCACATCACTGAGGCTTGTACAGGGTTACTCTGCATGATGGTTGCATCGCTTCCCTTTTTCATAATGATGCGTCTATTGCTCTGGGTCAATCTGAACCCATCAGACCATGTGGCCTTTTCCACCATTGCTCCAAAGTCCAGTTTTTTAGGTTCCCAAGCAAAGTAAAAGTCCCTACCCTGTGACCTTTCATCACGTGGTTTGCATATGGAAATGCGCTTACTTTCAGTATTAAACATAGCTATTGGTTTTACTGTCAATTTTTTTTGACCATACGACATGATCACCGTTCATGCTTTTTTCCAACCACATTTCTTCCACAAAATTGACAGCGCCATCATTCCAGGTTTTGATAATGTGATGAAGGGTTCCTCTCCTTAATTGTTTTCTTCGCTTGATGCAAGGACCCGTCTGAAACTGAGACTTTTTTTTTTTGGCTAGGCAATATGTTTGGGTTTGAGATTAAAACTCAAATTTCTATTTCCTAATAAGTAGTATGTAGCTGCGTTAAACAAATTAGGACATAGCACATTTTATCTCACTCTGCCCATTTCTCAAGTGAACTTCCGACCTTGCTGTTCCAGTACTTTTCATCATTATCTGCACTTGCTTTATCGATTAAGCAACGTTGTGCAATGTAAATCTTTACCTCTCTGTTGAAGGCTGTATCTCAGCTGTGTGCAGTGCTCCTCTGAATCAGGTCATAGATTAGCTCAGGATGTTTACAGTCTGTCTATTAAACACTGTAAGGTTAGATGAGATACGTCAGTGAGCAGGGGCTGAACAAAGCCTGCAGGACCATTGTGATCTGCGAGTTATCTGTGACTCAGATCAGCTCCTGTCAACAGGTTCAGTCTTTCCTCGCGTCGTGTTCCTGCAGCACGTCCAGGAACATTTAATCTTTCACTAGAAGAAGAAGAAACAACAACAAATGATTGCAGTTATTTTAAGATAACTCAAATCGGTTACAAAAAAGAAAAGAAGAAGAAGAAAAAAAGACACTAATGCATGGTAACTGCACGGGTGAAAAGGTTGTACAGGTATAGTTTTGTTAAACAGATCGAAAACCAGTTCTGAAACGAGGTAGGCAACATTTCTGCAGTCTGACTGAATACTTTCAGTTAGAGATACCGATCTAAGTGTTTACATGGTTACTGATCAAATAACGTGTGTTTATACTATATGATCCAAACATTTAATCAGATGAGTTTTTTTTTTTATTTAATCTGGAAGAGATATAACAAGTAGGAAAAGTATAAACAGAGCCAGGTTAGACTTCCGATCTTTTCCGTCTGCGGTATGAATTCAGTCACGTCTATGATTTGGTAGATGCTTTACTACATATGAAATGGTGAACAAATCAGTGCCTCTTCCTCAGCCAAAGACAGGATGGATAAAAGTTCGGATCGAGTTATTCTCATGCAGTTTACCGATCAAGGAACTAGATAGAAACGAAATTTCCCTCCAGGAAACTTGTCAAATCACCGAATATTTGCAAATGTGCAGAAATTATATATTTATTCTAAAAAGAGAGTTACAGAACCAGTCAGATGTTTGCACACACTTTCTAATTCAATGTTTTTTTTTTTTTTATAGTGATAGAACATTTCTAAACTATGAAATAACACATACGGCATTAGATAAGAGGTAGGCAGTAGGCTTTGCAAGAACAGTATTGTCGAGGGCATTTGAAAAGAAAAAAAAACATTAAATCACTATGATGAAACTGGCTCTCATGAAGACCATCCCAGGAAAGCAAGACCAAAAGTTCATTTAGAGTTACCAGCCTCAAACATTATCAATTAACAAGCAGCACCTCAGATTAGATTATAAAAGCTTTACAGAAAATATGTAGCAAACACATCTCTACATAAACTGTTCAAAGCATATTGTGGATGTTTTCAGCATTGTTGTACAAAAAAAAATCAGGAAAGACCATGGAATTAGATGGTGTGTCCAAACTTTTGACTGGTAGTGTATGATCAGTTTGCTGTACATGGCTGATATTTACACCACCTCTCTCATTCAAATTCATTCCAGTTGAGCTAATTCGGGTCAGACCGTTCCGACTGTGGTTTTTACTGGACATGATGCAATTTTTACTAGCCTCAATGCAAAGTAATTTACAGATTAAACTTTAATCAAATATCATACTTACATAGCATTATACATGATTCAATATGCTATTAATGGCCAGAAAACTAGACCAAGGACATGATATGCATTAAAATGCTCACTGATTGGCTAGCAAGGTTACAGGAGAGTTCTGTGGTTTTTGGATGACAACGATTATTTGAACCCTTCCCATCTATACAAGTAAAAGAAAGGCTTATGTGTACATTGGTCAGAACTCGCTCTTTCAATGATATCTTTACGATTCATACATTGGACGACCGGAAGCCAGCCTCAGAAAAAAAAATTCTGTCTGTCTGTATATCTGTATGTCTGTCCAGCCGATTTTGTTACAGCATTACGCAAACATGGCCAGACAGAATTTAGTGAAACTTTGCCAGTCCTTCGATATTTTCCTGGAGTTTAATCTGTGCCATAAATTTAATTTAAATATTGAGTAGAAGGGACGTAATGAGCAATTTTGTACCAGATTGCATAACAGCAGACAGCGCTTTTTTGGGGCAAATATAGTGCCTACAAAGTGGGCGTGGCTACATGCGTCACTCTACAGAGCCAATCAGCGCAATAGTTTATTGTAGCAACAGTGAATCGATTCACAGTGTGAATTGCAGAAGACACGCAAACGACTGTAATGCCTCTGCAAAGTGTCCAAATCCTCTTAAAACATAAACATGTGACACAGCATGACTTACTCCAAAAAAAAAAGGTGTAACGTTTTAAAAAACAAACTTTCGAACATGAATGGACAGATCATTGTATTTTTATTCTTTCTGCGGAAAGCCTATAAGAAGTTTGACTCATATGTTCCGAAACCAAAAAACTAATTAAAGCACTAATGTGAAGCGCCATTATGAGATGCAACACTGGTCGTTAGAGCACACATTTCCACTGAGAGCGTTATGCGCTATAATCTACTTTAAACTTATAGCAGCGAAAGATACTCAACCTGACAAAATTCAAAATTTCTTTAGGCACAGAGTTCTGCTGTACAAAAAAAACAGGCAGACAAATACTTGGGCTCCAACCTGAAATAATAATATCCCTTATTACATAAAAGCTGATCAGCTTTTTTTTTTATTTTTAGCTTTAACCTTTTAACTATCACTAAAAACTCTTTACCGGTCGACAACAGGTACTTACACTAGTAATCTATCAGAGAAATCAAAGATTCCTATCAGAAAATGAGTTACCATGTCAAAATCACTGCAAAGCAAAAGGCTACTTAATGTAAAATAATGTTCGCAAATGAGTCCTTAAGTGAAGTGAACATGTGAGACATTACGCAACTTCTTGTGTGTCTGCCTCCCTCTGGTTTAGTTGCGGCTGCTGTACGAGTGCAACCCCATCGCCTTCCTAGTGGAACAGGCTGGAGGAATGGCCACCACAGGCACACAGCGAGTCCTGGACGTGAAGCCCGAGGCTGTGCATCAAAGGGCTCCATTTGTAGTAGGGTCTCCGGATGATGTGGAAGAATACCTGTCCTTTGTCAAAAAATATCAGAAATAGTCTGCTTCCTATACATGTTTGTTCTGTGTTCTGCCGTCTTAAGCAATTCAGCCGTTTTACTCTGGATGTGAATGATTTTTTTTTTCTTCAGTAAATAGTCATGCACCAACAGTTAAATGTGTCAATCCCATCACAGGGAAGTTACATTTCAATTTGTGGTCTGAAAAGCCCTAGACTCTTGGTAGTCTACAATTTAATATAGTATTATTGCCTTATTTTGTTAATTTTGAAGCCTTTTACTGTAGTAGTCATGTGAGAACATGTTGAATCTTATTCACGTCCGGTGAAGTTTTCAGCATACAGCTGCAGGCAGTGTGCTCCTCCTCCCTGTCCTAGTTCTCCAGAAATGTTGTAGTTGGTGTTTAATTTGATTAGCTTGTGAACCCTCCTATACCCAGAGCGTCAATGGTTTTGTCCCGATTTATTGGCTACAAAACACTTATTAAATATTCTGTGTGTAATGGCAGTAATCGACACTGATGTTGCATTTGCTGTATGTTCAAATAAACTGATTAGACACGATTCTTTGTAGGTACACATTAAAGTGATCAGTTTACTCTTGAAAGAAACTGAACAAGGCAAAATTAAAGTGAACAAGATTAACTAATTGCAAGGTATTTTAAGTAATTCCGACTGATTCAGATAGAACTTATAAAACATAGAAACACCGTGTACAAGCTTGGCTTGTGATGAAAGCCATTTGCTTTAAAAATAAGTCCTTTTATCCAAGTAACAAAACCAAATTACTGGGTCAGGGTCATAGCATGCTCAACACCTCCCCAGTCATTTGTGCAAAATCAACCAAGGTTAACAGATGAATAATAGCCAAAATGTAACATGTTCATTATCAAGGGCAAATCATTGTAACCATCCTGTGTGAACATCAGCCCAAATGTAAAAACATCCACTCCAAGAGGAAAAGAAACAACACCATGCTGTTTGGATCTGTATAAGGTTTAATTGCTTGAAAAAAATTCAAAAGACAAGAATCTGAACTGAATTGTGCAAAGATCATAACGTAGATAAAAACAACTGGATACTATTGCACATGTTGCACCTTCACATGTTTGGTTTTTAGTGATCATGAAACTATGAAAAGGCGTTTATATTTTGGCAAGCAACAACAAATATTTACAGGAAAATAAAAAACCCTATTTAAAATAATTGCATAAAAAGTCTAAAACAGTTTCATGTAAAAACAGGTGCCTTGTCACTCTTTTTCTAAGGGCCTTCATTCTCACACCAACATAATTTGGGCCGATTACTTTCCCTTTCATCACAATTAGCTAGCTTTTCATTGCACTGTTGCTGTGAGTCACAGCACCAGTAAAGACACCATGGTAGTGAACAAATTGAGACAAGACCTTCTGAAAGCCTTGCTGGATGATGTTTTTAGACTAGTGGGTAGCTGGCTGCTGTAGCAATACCACAGTGGTTGTGTCTGTCCTTGGCCATGTAGACGTACCCTTTGTCACCCCACTTCTCACTCCAGCTGTAAACAGAAGAGACAGAATTAGGTTCATGTAAAAAAGAGGAAAAAAAAAGAAAAAAAAAAAAGACAGAAAGTAATGCCTAGCCTGACAACCATCACTACTCCTCTCCATTCTCAATTCTGAGTTTCTTAAAGTCATAATTTTTGTTGTTTAAGTGGAACATTTCAGAATTTTACTACAGTCCTTTTACATCCGTGATTACGATTTACAAATGCAATTTGCTGGTTTGTCTGTCAAAGTCTTCTCGAGTTCCCTCTCAGTTACCAGTGCAACACAAATGCATCCACAAATTCCCCACGATCGTTGTGCAGTGAGGTATACAAGCAGGCCAGGCAGGGATAGTAAAGCCTTCTCTTTCATGTACCGAAAAAGACAAAGGAGGAGGAAGTCCTACACAATAAATCGTGTGGTGTGGAATTTGGCAGGCTCCAGGCTTTAACGACGTCAATAAACATCACCGGTGGCACCAAAGGGATAGTTTATGTTCTTTTAAGTTGAAATTGATGTGCATGAGTACACTACACCAAGACTTGGGCATTATGAATTTTCTGCTTTGCACACCAACAGTGAAGTTCGTTACTCAGAGCGCAAGTTCCACAACGCTCATTTTATGCAAAAATGCTTAATAAAAGTTCAGCTAAGACTTAAAGCTTCTAATTTCTCTTTTTTCTTTCTCTGGAAAATTATTTTGCCAGAACTTTTTCCATGAAATATGCCACAACATAAGAAATAAAGTTTTTTTTATGTTACTTTATTTTTCCCCCCCGCCCTACACATCAAATGTAATCGAGAAGGATGTATAGTAGCCTACTGTCCAGTAACCGCACTTCCACCATCCACTGTAGTGCTTGGTTATATATAACGATATAGCAAGCTACCCCCTCAAAAGTTCTGCCACTTTTGTGCGCGTGTACACACACCTCATTGCTTTAGTCATGTGCTCAGAAAAGTTGAGTCACCACTAGCCACCGTTACATCATACCTGTTCTTGACAATCCAGTACTTCTTCCCATCTACATCTTCACCTTCAAAGCCATAGCCAACCACCAAAACACCATGGTCCAATTCCTCACTGCTGCAGTCTTGCTCATAATAAATACCTGAGGACAAGACAAAGGATTGTAAACACAGAATGGAGCTGTTAACATGTATAACAAGGTTTCACCAAGCTACAACAGTAGCAGCACCGTCTACTGCTGAACCAAAATGCATACCAACTAATACAGTCAAAATGAATTGGACCAAATTGGGTAAGGTCATGAATAAGCACAAAATGAACCTTAAAATCTTACCTGAATGGTAAAATTGGAAGGACTCATGTCCAGCATCAATGGCCACCGACACGGGACCAATAGCAGCCACAGCCTTCATCAGGGCATGCTCTTTACCACTGGGGATGTCCACAAAGCCAGTGTCGTTAGCTCCGCTATATTTAGGATCATAGCGGCAAGGCTGGTCATCCTGAAAACAAAGTGCAATATACTTCATTAAGACGCACCCGTTTTGTGTCATGTACCCAAACATGTCAGCACACCTTTTACAACAGCCTTAACTTCTAAATTAACTTGGTTCAAGTAAAAACTTACAGTTCCGAGGTAGGGGTAGAACTCCTCAGTGTCCAGGCCACCATTGTCCTTGATGTACTGGAAGGCCTGATCCATGAGTCCACCATTACAGCCCTCATTGCCTTCAGGCCGAGAGCAGTCGACCAGGTTCTGCTCGCTGAGTGACACCAATTTGCCATTCTTTCTGAACATCTGACCCTCCATTGCTCCAGTAGTGCTGAAGGCCCAGCAAGAACCACACTGACCCTAAATGACCAAAGATAACCATTACAGTCTTTTACTTCAGGAATAAATCTCTATAACTAGGGTAAAGAACATGGGTTCAGAACTTTTTACTTTGAAAAAGTTGGTTTTAAAAAATAAATAAAAGACCATGTGTCCTATGTTTGTGTTATTATCTTATGACATGTACTGTACGTTTGTGTCATTGTTGCCTACAGCCATTACATCTAGCACCTCCCTCATGTTCCAAAGCTGGGCAACCAGTTTTAACATATAAGAAAACTGTATAATGTGTTAAGGAAATGTCACCAAAGAACTAAAAACAAGCACACAGGGACTTTTGGATGATGTGGGTTACAAGGTGGAACATCGGACCAGGAAGGCATTCTATGGGATCTGATCGGACAGGCTAACCTTTACTTCCCACAGGCAAAGATGAGCCCTGGGTGTCCAAGATCTCGTCAGAAGTTTACTGATTGAATTACTGAATTGATATCAAATTTGCCTAAAAGTGGTGTTAAGTGCTGTGGTTGATCGTGTACGAATCTACATTAAAAAAGCCTAAGCATTTTGCTCATTACCAACCAAGTGTGGGCGGGAATACAAAACTCGGATAGCCTTCATACCCATGTTTTCTTTACCATCATTTACTAAAATAAAACAGTAATACATTTGAATAGGATTACAGAACAAGGAGCCTTCAAAAAGCGATTTTGTGAACACAATCCCACACACAAGCTGTCCAAGTAGGATAACCAAGACCCCTCACCTGGTCCTTGACTGGAGTAACATATCCTTTCTCTCTCCAGTCCAGCATGGTTGGTGCCACAAGGTAGTTGGGCTCCATGAAGAGAGATCCCTTGGGCTTTCTGTCCTTCTTGTACTTGTAGCCATTCATGACCTGCCTGAATTCCTCATGAGTCTAAAGACACAAGTTTAACCATCTTGTTAAGGTCACTCAAAGTAAACGACACAAATATACAAAATATTTCACCCATTTTAAAGTACACGCTTACAATTGACACACGTCAAATTTTGTGATTCTAGCTTAAAGCAGTTAGCTAAAACAAGCCCCACCAGGGCATCTGTTCCCTTCTGATAAAAAAAAAAAAAAATTATAATAAAAAAAATTAAAAATTTGTTCTCAAGGCCAGGAAATGACGAGTCATTCATTGTGCAACCAAATACACAGATACTACTGGTACACATTTGTATGAAACAAAAACAACAACAAAAAAAAACCTGCTCTTTCTGTGACCAGAGACATTTATCTGTCTGTTGTTAAAACTTTAAGCAACTTTTAGCTCAACAAATGTCTCTCACATGCTCACCATGTCACCGAAATGATTCATTGCCATGCGGTAGGTGTGCTTTCCCATCGAGTGCTCCAGGTTGTGCAGCTCAACCTTTTTCAGATTCTTCTCCCAAACCATTCGCCTCCATCCTTCTTCCTTCTACATCGAGAAAGCAATAAAGTCAGTCCACAAAAAAAGACTAAACACCAACACTCGACAGTTATCCATGACTTTACTAAACCTCAAATTGAATTAATGGCAGCAATGTGTAGTATTAAGTTTCCTTTAAAGATGGCATTAGTTGCACCGTCATGTGACCATCAGATGAGACATTTTTCACATTGAAGATTTTTTATATTTTAAAAGGGGCATTGATGGTTCAGTGGGAGGTTTCTGCAGAAGGCCTGGGTTAAATTCCCTCCATTCCTTTCCAACCAACCGGCGTAGAAACAAACAAACAAAAACAAACAAAGAATAGGAGGACTGGCATTTGGCATTAAACCCAGGCCAAGTTGTGTTCGGATTAGATGGTGTGCTGTGGTGACTCCTAGCCTGGACCAGCCGAAATACCAACATCCCACTTTTTTTTTTTATATACAGGTAATATATAAAAGCTTACCTCATGATAGTTTTTACTGTGCCAGTCCTTCCACTGTTGCCAGTGGCTGTCTAGCTCTCTGTCCAGACTGGGAGCAGCAAACACTGCGCTGAGGCACACAGCCAGCACGACCAGACACAACCTCATGGTGAAGACCTGAAACAAATCAAATATTCATTAATTAACCCGTAAAACTCAAGCAGCACTGACAACACAGCATAGGTCAATAACCTAGAAGGCTTGCTGGTGTGTGTTAATGGGGAGACTTCAGACGTCACACTGCGTTTGGGTTTTCTGATGCGTCAGGTATAACAAGTTATTTTTGTGTGTAAATTTTGCCACTAGCAGAATATGGGAAAGACATCATAAAAATTTTAAACTCTCAAAATGAGCATATTATTGTTTTTATGGTCATAGAAACAACCAGAACACTACATTATGTGCATCTGTGTTGTTGCTTTGCCTTGTGACATAAATGTATTTTTTGCTCAGTCATGTTTGCGTAGTTGGTTAAAATGAAGGGAGGAAAACAGCTTATCATATGGCCCATTTTGTGTAGAATAAAAAAGAAATGATAACACTATGCTGCACAATCCTCAGCCCTATACATACATATATAAATATATATAAAAGGCAAAACGAGAATGCCTAAAAATGCTCCGAGTACGAAGGGCTACAAACACACGATATAAACGGTTTCCATAAAGTTGGAGAGTCGAAACACTAAAGTAACAGCTTCCAATGAATTCGTCCCTATGACGTCATAACACGCGACTCTGCAGCACAAAAGATAAGAGCTTAAAAAAAAAAAAAAAAAAACCCTCGATATCCCTCATAACCAAAAACAGGGGTGGGTTTTAATTCAGCTGGTTCATGTGACTCGTTCATACGGGGAAAAAAATAATAATCGTCTGATAAAATGTTGACTCAACAACATAATGGCGTCCGTCGGGAGAAAAAAAAACAAGACAAGGCACGCGCTGTTCTGTTGGGATCCATGGAGCTGCTCGAGCTTCCAGGAAACCGAAAACGAGACTGAAACCGGGAAAAATTAAAGGACTGGATGGAGAATGAATGGTTCTTGTCGGGATTAAAGAAAATTCATTTAAACAAAACATATGCTTCATAAAGTCAGTAAACAACCTTCATAACCGTGTGTTAACCAAGCCAAAACAGTGACGAATAAAAGACTTAACAAAACACCAGAGCTATTCTATCTAACGTAACATTAGTGTTTAAAATAGCAAAAATAAAGCGGTTTGAGGAAACACAACATATAGAAAGCCTTACTCTAAATACAGACTGAAATACATACACACACACACACACATATATATATTTTTTTACATCCATTACTCGTAATGTAAACAAACCCCGCAGGAATGTACAGTCTCTACACTAAACATCTTAAAATAATAATAATACTAAAAACACTTAATTTTTTTTTTAAAAAAAAACAGTTCTTACCTTCCTTACGATAAACCTGGAAAGAATGGGATTTTGTCGAAAACAACTGCAAGTTTATAAACCCTGGTTTCAAAGACGCTATTTCCTGACGTCTCATTGGTCGAACAGCTGCCTGACTCCGCCCCCACCCACATTAATCACACAGCATGTGATCTTCATGCACGTGATCCACTTCCCGGCTGATGGGATTGTTTTTCCACAGTCATGCACTATGATGATGAGACGCAAACGTGTTAAACTATGTTGAGTTTATTTAATCATCGTTTGTGTTTAATCAAGTCAAAGGTTTTCACAGTAAAAAGACATGGTAAAGTGGGTCTAAGTAGCAAAACGCTTACCAGAAGACACATGGATGATTCAGGTGTTTTGCACTGAAACCAGACTAGATCACATTAATCTGTCCTAACCCATGATTGTGTACTGATTTAACCTTGCACATATGTGTAAAAGTTCAACCCGTAAAGATGATAAGCATAAAAAAACCCTCCACAAAGCAATTTCTACAAATACTTTTATACTCTCTTTCCATTCATTGAAGTGACAAGAGAACATCATGATTTGACTTTATGTAGGTTATAATTCGAGCATAGTGCAAATTTTTAACTATCATCTTACAGATGAGATATTTCTCAGAATAGCTGATAACACTAATACCAAAGGTTAGATAAACGTACCACAAGATGTCAAGTGCCTGATGTAAACCTATTACCCGACTCGCCTTAATCTCTCCCAAACACAACCTCATAATTTACTAAAAATGACTCAAGATTCTCAAATAAGAACCCTTGTATTCTTTTGAATGGATCATTGACAACCACATGGTGAACTAGAATGAGGTCTGTGAGCCAACTTGGCCACAATGCTCCAGATGTTCAGTGGAAGTAGAAGTTACTGCCAATTTCATGCAAATCATTTCATTACACTTCATAAATTCTTGTATATGTGGCTTTTAATAACGTAACTGATATTAACTAACGTTAGCTGTTCATTGCTTGCAATTCAAGTCAGCCATAATTTCCCACAACACAAACAAAAGAGACATCAGAAATAACCAGTGTCTTGACATGTCCTGTGCTGACACTATTTGTGGAAATACACACCTTTCGTTTCACTTAGACTTTACCTGAGACTAGTAATCCATGTTTTTTTTTAAGCACTAAGAATCATTCAGAAGTAGGTGAAAATAAAAGCTCAGCACAATGTACAGTAGATAACTAGATGAGATAATGACAAAGATATACAATAGCCTTAGTGAATATATAGACAGCCATAACATTAAAACCACTGCAAGGTGAATTGAATAACAATGATTATCAATTATATACGAGTTAACTGGTGACGGCATCATGGTCGTCTGAGACTCATTCATGCCTGTGAGGAGCAAAAGCTAGCCTGTCCTGTTCGGTCTTTGTATTAGAACACTCAGTGCATCACAGCTGCTTGTGTGTAGGGCTTAGCAGGAAAAGAGTTCAAAGTTGTTGATATGCCCAGCAAATTCCACAGATCATCAACCACAGATGCATCCATGGGATATATCAGACAAAGAGATCTTGCAACTTACAGCACTTCAATGATCTGCTGTTAATTTCCTGGTGCCAGACACCACAGCACATTTTCGGCGCTCTTGTGAAGTCCATACCTTGAGGGGACAGGGCTGTTTTGGAGGCACAAGGGGAGCCGACACAATATTATTCATGTGGTTTTAGGCTCATTTATGTTACGAGCTGACTGGTATAATCCTGAACTATTTACATTTCTCAAAAATCTTTAACCTCCCAACTGCAACCTTAATAACAGAAAAAAAAAATCCTAATGTTACTTAAACTTCCAAGCTGTGCACTTTTTTTTTTTTAACACTCCAAAAAACACATCATGCCGCATCACAAGAACACCCGTTATCATAATGCGTTAATCAGCAGCACCGAGAGGTTCAATGAAATCCAATGATTGTTTTTCTAAAAAGGAACTGGTCGAAAGAAGAGTTTCGAAATCATTGATTTACAAAAAAAAAAAAAAAAAAAAAGACAGCCAAATTTTATCAGGTAAACAATTTATTATAAAAATGTACTACACTGTTTTAAGGAAGTATTAAGGACATGGCATTTAGAGACATGCTTTAGGAATATAATATAAATAGAAGAAACATTTTGTGCAAAGGAATGACTGTACAAAGTCTTTAATACGCCCGTTCATTTTCCCACTTATGAAGTCAGAGACGTTTTTGAAAAGAGGGACATCGTGAACCTCAACAATTGGCTGGAAACAGAGAAAAAGAATGCAGAATACGACAAAGGACTCCATCACGTTATATAAAAATGTGCTTTTTAGAATAGCAATTATACACATTTGCCTTTTATTATTTCATTTTGAAATGGGCAAGTAATGGAGATATGATAAAAACTACAAGGGGATCGTTTGGAAGTTCATGGAGCTTTCTAGTGTTCTTTTTTCTTTGTCTCTCGCACAAGAGAACTGAGAGAGAAACAAGGTATGTGCGTGTGTATGTGTGTGTGTGAGAGAGAGACACCAAGACAAAGTTGCCACTGCAGTAGACGGACACAAGAAATACATTCAGTTCTGTTCTGTTCTATATAGTACAAGTAAGATGGAACCAAAGCTAATTCAAGCTAAAGACTCAGTCAGATGTGGTTTCTACAAGTCACTGATCTAAATGAAGCTGAATATACATTTTCTTAGCTTTCAACATTTCACCAAGCCTTCGCTCGATTTCCGATCCATCGCAGAAAGGAATTCTTTTGGTTAAAGTTCCACTGAAGAGAGCACCATTAGCTTGCAGTTAAGTGCACGTCTGAAACAAACCGTCTGAGCTCCTCATGGATGCCATCAACGAACGGGAAATAAAACGTACATTAAAGCTGATAACTGTAACAATATTTAGATCATGCTTTAAAACACATTACAAAAGGAACCACGTTAATAATACAATCCGCCTTGAAACGTTTCCGATGTTAAATAAGCAATATAGATACAGCAGCTTAAAAGCAATGATTAAGAAACGTTGTCTGTATCTGACTTTATTAATTAAACTCGTCTAAAACGAAGCATTGTCATAGCAAATCCCCCGGTTGTTTTTTTCCGAAACAAAATGGCAATTCGATTCAACCGGTGGATTCTTCATGTCAAATAAAAGCTCAAAGACTCTTGTTTAAGGTTTTTCCGTTTGCTTTCTATTTCATTCCTAACCCTGTCTTTAACTGTTGTATCTGAGAATATTTTAAGATCATTTGGCTACTGTTTGAGAATAGGTAACAAAGAAACATTTATTTATTTATTTGTTTATTTATTTAATTATGATTTCATGCTCCAGCAATTTCCCAGAGTGCATACTAGGGACAGGAATCACCAGCAATAAGATATCATGATACCTGGATCTGTATAGCAATTCTGTAAGTCTCATGATTTTATAAATATTCCACTTTAATATTTTTTTCCCAATTTTGTTACAGTTCTAATTACAGGGCAACGGCAACATTATATCACCTCAAATGCAGACGTATATAAATTTAAAATGCATTAAAAAAAATTATTTTAGGGTCAGTGTGCCGATACGCGAATTGCCACACGAAAGTATCGAGATACATAACTGAATCGAATTTTCCCCCCATTTCTAGTGCATACAGGTGCAGTTTTCAAGTTCTATGCTAAAATTATTAGCATAAGAAAATGTAAACTTGAGGAAAAAAAGATGACAGTGAACTGTACCTATTAATATCATAAGCTCTACTGAATGAGCCATATGGTTCGAAGATGAATTTCAAAATTGATGCCTGAAAGACTGACAAGCCCATGATTGGGGCTAGAAGACTTTGGGTTTTGAATTAGATTCAAAGGGCATTCGGTAATTTCAAAATGGCTCATAAAGAATTGGCTTTCTACCGTAAAGGCACTCAATTACTTGAATCATTAATAACAGGGACAAGCACTTCACTATGCAGGGTTTTCTTAAAAGGTCGTATACAAAACCGTTGCCATACATATCTCAATGTATAAAAGAATCCGAAATTGAGAAATCCTTCAGGTTTCCTTGATATTACAACGCTTTCACATTTAAAAAAACAAACAAACAAACAAAAAAAAAAAACCCTTGAGCTAAAAATGATTCTTAAGGTAGGCACGCTCACAGAAATGAGACATTCAGAAAGAAGAGAGCAGGAAGATTGATGTGTACAAAGTCTCAAACTTCACAGATTACAGTCTTATGTAACACAGGAACTGGAAGATAACACTTCACAGGCTAAATTGCACATGTTCTTCCATGCACATGGGTGGCACTCTAGCGCGAGATGACGGAGCTGATGGAGTTGTAGGACGTCCCTCCGTTGCAGACTGGGCCGCAAGGTTCTGGTGGAGTCCCGAGGCTGTCCATGTTGACCCGGAACACGGGGGCTGCTTTTAGCAGAAAATCGGCTGCGTCGCGTCGGCCGAGTTCTCTTAGCTTAGCTACCAGGACACCGATGGTAGAGTCTGAACGTTGGCTCCACTCATAAAGCAGCGCCGCTGTCGGGCTTGGGACAGAAAACGGGTCAAGGGGAGGAGTTCCATTGGTGCCGGGGCTGTATTTGGCAGCCAGCTCGCTAAGACCCAGATTCATGGCTAGAAGACACCAGTCCTTGCCAAGGTTGTCAGGTGGGTCAAGCATGCGGCTGAGTTTGCGACGAGCCAGGTGGCTAACCTCGGCAACGGCTACATCGCCGCCAAGAGTTCCTTGTTTGTACACCTGGATGCAGCCTAGTGCTACGATGCTAGCAAAGCTCTCCCGATAGCCACCCATGGTGTTGGTTAATGCATTTTCACCCCGGGCTTGAGCTCTAAAGAAGTCCCTGGGCTGGTAAAGCATGACAGGTCCGTGATGCTCTCGCAGTTGCTGAGGACTCAGGTAATGACGGGCAGTCAGAAGGCCTGGTAGTGTAGCAGCAAGCAGCCCTTCTGCCATTCCACACAGGGTATCTAGCAAAGCGTAGCATCGGCTACGTTCAGACTCTGGGCCTCTCAGTCGTACTTCCAATCCTTGTCCATGATTAACTAGAAGTACTAAAGCATCAGCTCCACCAACTCCAACCCGAGCGCCTCCGGTCCACAGCCTAACTTCATCCACCTCGGCCTCTGGTCTTTGCTGCCTGCTCCAGCGACAAAGATTCACCTGGAGTTTGTGAAAAAGCCCGCAAGGGAAAGGCGTCAAGTGCTCGGCTGGGACTATGCGGACACCTCCGTAAAGCAAGGAGTCCTCCACCTCTTCATCCGCTTCATCAGTCCAGGAATGCTGCAGGTCACCGGCGCGGATAAGGGCGGGCACATCCACCATACCGGGGTTGGTTACATCGCGGGCGCATACGTCCATGGCGTCCAAGATTTGAAGGAGCTCGTCTACATCCCCCTCAGAGACCAGCGTCTGGAGCTCTTCCTGGCGGTAGCGTCCTCTGTAATGGTGAATGGCTTTGGGAGTTTCAATGGACAGGAGCTTGCCAAGAACGTTACTGCAGAGCCAGCGGGGATCTAAGAGAACCACGTCTTGGACGGTTTCACTCTGTATGATGTTGATCTAAGTTGGAAATAAAAATGAGAAAAAGGTGAAAATCTCCAAGCAGTGGTAGTACTGGTTAGGTTACTTTCTTTGTAGTACCAGCACATTGGTGCATATTAAAACCAGCTGGAACAATATAGTACCAAAAAGTACAGTAGGAGACTGAAAAGAGGGACAAGGAATTATAGGTGCAATTATACTGCCATCTAGTGTTATTTGAAGGTATTTTCCCCCCCAGAGTCACTTCACTGTAACAGCAGTTCAAAGCTGCAGTTGAATAATTGCTTAAAATTTTTTTCATCACAGCACAACATAACTTTTTTTTTACATAATATGCCAGATGACTAACGCGGGCTGTGTTGATGCTGTTACAGTGCTAAAAGCCATGTAGGCAGTGTAAATGGAACAACAGAGGGATTGCTATTCAAGCAATGCCGCCCACAGCTCATTCATTTGCATAAAAAAACATTTCTACCGTCAATTAGAAAATATATGGTACACAGACATTACACCACAGCAAATGGGTTGTATTTTGGTATTATTTTTTATATTAGACAGGGAGAGGCTAGATATTAATACGGAGACGCATCATCTCCTGAAGACAAAATGGAACGCTCATGCATTATATTATGTTTAAAATATTTTCAGTCTCTTGAACGGTGTGAAAAATTCTGGCATTGACTGTACATACATTAGCACATGATATAAGACAATCATTTACAAACACACCTCTCCCATAGTGTGCAGCTGTAAAGCTAGCTCTCGCAGGTCCTCCTCACTGACCAGAGGGTTGATCTGGTCCTGCACATCCACCACAAACTGCTGCCAGGACATTAGTTGGTTCGGTCCAGTCACTTTACGCCACGAGGGCAGAGTGGACAATAATTTCTCTGCTAATTGTGTCATAGGCCTACAGCTCTGAAAAAAAGAGAGGCAGACAACACTGGTTTCACGATGGAATATTAAACAACAGAACCTTAATGCTTAGTTCACTCCAACCTCTTGAGATTGAAGGAATTGTCAGATCAAATGTTTGCAGGTATGCGGCAACGTTCTCTCGCTCAGACAGAGACGCAGATTACGAGGAGACGGCTGCAGGTATGTGTAGGAGGCGAAGAGAAAAAGTTGTGTAGGAGGTCAGGAGAGAGGGTCTTATTACAGAAAATGTGTAAGATACTGTACACTCTGTGCTTTGGATACATGCATGTGGCTGTGTGGATGTGTCTCTAAGAAGAGAGGACTAGCGGGCATGTGTTATTAGCAGTGGGTTGAGATTGAGTCACAACTTACTACACTTACAAACAGACTCGCAAGCACTTAGTGAGAGTAGGAAGGACATTTTTCAACAGAAATGTTTTATACTGTCAGGAATGACTTATACCATGCCTCTATTACAATGCATTTTAGGCTGATACACCTGGGACAATTATGTTGCGTCATTCAAGTCAACATTCAACTTTTGTTTGATTCAACTAGTTTTAAGACGGTGCTGCATAAAGTTTAATAAAATTATCAGAATTCATCTAGGATGTCTCCCGCCTTATGCACAGAGTTCCCTGTGAGAAGCTCAAAGACCCGCTCACAGTATATGAGGCACATGGATGGATGGATAAAGTTAAACATCAGAACCACACAAACTTCAGCCATGATAAGGAATAAAATGTCTGCAATATACTGGAAACTCGGGTTCTTAAATCGTTTCTTAAAAACTGTTGCATTTCTTTTTTAGATTTAAAGGAATACCCATTTATATCCTATAAACCTCCTGAATATATCACTGTGCCAGGAATTATAGCAAAGCTCTGGAAAATACAAAAATCGGGGTTCATCCACATTCAGGTTTTTCTTCGACGCTTCAACTTGAAATGAATGCTGAAAACAAAAGAATCTTTTAATTTAACTTTAAACCTTGACTAGGCAGGCATGAAATTAGATTTACATTCATGCTGACACTATATAGCCAAAAAGGCAAGGAGAATAAACCATGGAGGAGGTGGACAGTCCTTGTGAAAAGCATCAGCTAACTAAAATGTTCCAAAGAAACAAACAAAAAAAAAAATTGCATGCAATGGAAAGCTAGTGTGCTACCAAGGGTGTTGCTTGTTTAACACGCCAAGTATTGACCTTGATCGGGTTTAGAGAGGGATTTGGGTTTCAGCCTTGTGTTAGAAGCTAGTTAGATTTGTAGCTTGCTTCAACCATGAACAATGCAATGAGGTGAGTCATGAACCCGTCAGGGCGCTGGCGGAAGCCTGCACTTATGTTAAGTATCAGTGATGAAAAATCTAAACAAAACATGGACAGTTCCGAGGGAATTCAAAATAAATACTAAGGAGACAAAGTGTTGTATATGATATAATAGCTGCTTAGGAAGTTTCTCCCCTCTTTCCAATAATGTGTAACGCCACTGAATCTTTTAGTGGTACGCCCTACTTTCCCCTAAATACCTTAGTCATTTTAACAAACGTGGTGGTAAAAATGATCAGACTGATATCTACAGCCTTGCTAGCCAGTTAGATTAGTCAGGGTCTGAAAATGATGTTATGGGCCTAATGAACGGATTTAATCAGATATCAGCTCAATTTATGAAATGAAATAGATAAATCCAACCCCGCCCCCGTTTTTAAAAATTTTTTTTTTACTTTTGACTATAAGTAGGTTTTAGACCTGGGATAAAATGCATGAAAAAACAAACAATTAATTTCAGGAAGATTTGTGGAATTACAGTACATACAGAAGAAAATATTACTTTCACCATGTAAAAGCTGCCACAGCTTTATGATGATGCCCACATTACAAATGTGTTTAACTTACAAATTTATAAATAAATACCACAGAAATGCTAAGTAAATGTTAGAGCACTTAAAGTGTAAAAATCTGATTCATCGTTCTAACAAAACCACACACCCTCAATTAAGACCACAACAGAAGGTTCTTACTGAGATGATGGAGTTGCGCAGCTCTAATAAGAGGTTTCTCAGCAACTTCATGTCTTTTGAGTTAGAGGCTCCAGCATCCATTATGAAGAGCTTGTCTGCAATTTGCAGATCATTTCCGAACCTGGGAGAGATTGAAATCATTCATTTAAGTAGTAAAGACATTTAAATGTTTTAAAACATGATTTTTGCTAGACAAGACTTTGAAGAACCCGTGATCAACATTAGACAACATATAATTTGTAGAGCACTTTGGACAAGGCACGGTCATAAAGCTTTACAGAAATTGAGAACCATAATGAAGAATCCAGAGGATTGCAGGTCACCATGATAGGAACCAACCTGGGAACCTGACTTTTATTCTAAAACCTTACATTCTAAGGTGCTCAATCATGAATTTTCTACCTTTTACAAAAAACAAACAAACAAACAAAACAAACAAAAAAAATATATAATATATATATATATATATATATATATATATTTTTTTTTTTTTGTTATATGACCTGTGTTCTTTAATGTTAGAGTTCATGTATAGAGTACAACGTGGCCTATGAACTGCCAAGGACCACATCACAGACTTAATTCAATCAATTACTCCAGAAAGTTGGCAGCGGATAACTTGGGTGCTGTGGGCCTCCGTGGATCAGACATATTTTCCTGGTGCATACTATGGCTTGATTGGATCTGAGGGGTTTTCAGCAAGTTGTGCTGCATTGTCTTTTCTCTTGGATCAGATTGGATGGGCTGGTCTTTGATCCCCAAAGGCATAGATGAGCCTTTGTGCCCATAATCCTGTCACCTGTTGTGTAGTGTTACTATTATATTATGGCTGATCATTGTATAAGGACTCTCACTTCACTCACTGTTAAGTATATGCTCAGTGTCTGATGTTGATCTTGTTTCTGGTTTTTGCCCATACTGCTTGGTGCCTGTACTGTGATTTTACCAAACAATTTGGATTTCTCAGCATGTATTTCAAATAAAACATTAGATACCTGTAATTTGCCTTAGTTCCTGTTGCGTGTCCTGCAGTCCTACTATTCGCTTACTTCTCAGATTCACATCAAATCATCTGTATTTTGAGTGTTGTACAGTGTGTATACTTGTTCTGCATTTGGTGTTTTCCCATATTTACATCCTCTATTATGAGGGTATATACAGGTGCAGTACTGTTGGACTATACTCTGGTGTCCTTCGTTCATTGTAAAACATAAATAAACACATTATCTATATTACACCTAAGACAAAAGTAAGGTATGAAGAGCTCTTTCAAAAATGTGGGAAAAATTTTTGAAAAACAAAAGACAAAATTTTTGAAAGACAAAAGTAAAGTATGAAGATCTTTTTCAAAAATCACTCCAGTGATTTTTTTTTTTTTTTAGTAAAATACTGGCTCTGCAAACACATGAAACCTGCAAAACAAATATTCTCAGTAAGCTAGAAAAAAAGTGTAATTTTCTCAGAATGTCCCTTTCCTTGGATATACTGTAAGACAGAGGGAAATTGTTTCCCTTATTGATGGACAACTCACATCCATCCTCCGCTGTATATTCACTAATCTAGCGACTCATAAGGAATTACTTTGGTCAGAACTTCCATTGCAAATAAAATGTTGTAAAATACTATTCTGGAACAGGTCATGAAAAAAATAAATGCAAAAAAAAAAAAAAAAAAAAACCCTCATTAAAACAAAACCCTATTTAAACAAAACAAAAGAAGAAACTTATTAACAAGAGACGAATACATCTTTTTGCATTGCAGTGATCAGAACCCTTCATCATCAGAAATCTTCATATAAACAAATTCATATAAACGGTGAAATCTTGTGAAATTTCTTCCAAAGTGAAATAATTTATCCTGTATCTGTACAGGATACTACTTTCCACGTGTCTTAGTCATACCATGTAATGCACAGGGAAATTTGTGTATTTTAAATGCAACCCTTTTAAAATACACTATAACAATCTTACCTGTTACGGACTTCTTTTAGTAAAGCTCTCTCCCTGTCGTAGCTGAACTCTCCACCAAAAGAGCGTGGCAGGCTCGCAATGTCGGCGTGCGTTGCCACCAGTACCACATGCAGAGGATTTCTGATCTTCCCTCCAAAAGCTAGAAACACGGCAGAAAATCATGCTTCATTAACATTGCCTTTCGTCCCGAATTATCCACTTACACATACTGGACATTACCATACAGTACAAACAATGAGAAATACTGAATTTGTCTTGAAGTGCTTCTATAAAATGTGTTTTTACAGGCTGCTCTACACCAAAATGGTACTGAATTTGCAAATCTGACAGTATAAAAACTCAATAATTCAAACAAGTGTAATTCAAAATTAAATTATATTCATGCAATAATTTTTTATTATTGATACTGTTTCTATGGACATTCAACAGAAATTGTTATACAAGTTGTAAAGGTTTCTAAAGTATCAAGTGTCAAAGCTGTGTAATATTTTCCATCACAAGAGTGTCTCCATAAAAAAAAAAAAAAAAAAAACTTCTTAACAAAACCCTCAAAATCCCATTTTTAGGATATTTAAATGATGATTCTGTGTCGTAGCACAAACAAGAGAACCTGCAGCCTCATTGTGACACCAGGATTTCCCCGCTAGACTCAGTGGATTGGACTTGTTTATCCGGAGTGTCCCATGGGTGCTTGACTGGATTGGGATCTGGGGAGTTTGGAGGCCAGGTCGGTAACCTTGGTGAGGCCAGCTGTGGTGCATTCTGTGTTCTGGTGCCTTTCTCCTGTGGCAGGCATTGACTTTTTTCTGTTATTTGTGCTGCATTGGCTTTTTTAGTGGTTTAGCTGGCTTTTGGTTGCCCTGAGCATGGGTGAGCCTTGGGTGCCCATGATCCTGTCAGAAGTTCACTTGTATAAAGTTGACCATGACTGTTGTTCAGTTCTACTTGGCGGTGGTGTTGATATCACGCCTGATTGGGGTAAATATTAACGTCATGTGCCTTGTGTCACCCAGCAGAGGGTGCACATGAGTATCTTGGGTTAAATTACATTGAATATACATAATTACTTTGTATTACAGTTTAAAATATCCATTAGAGACTAATAAAATACAAGGACTGAATAAAGCAACGTGCATGGACCTTTATCTGTTTAACCTGACAGACAACAAGGTAATTAAGCAAATTTAGTTTTTTTAATTAATCCTTCACTAATTACTTGTTAAATATTCAGGCACTTGCTCATTAGAAATGGAGAAAATCAAAGCCATATTGCTTGCCATTCAAGCAGGCAAGAGTGACAGACCATTGGGAAATACAGGGAATGAATCAAGCAGGCTAATGACATCCACTTAGACGAATCTTTAGACCTAATGAATTATACTGTTAATAAACATCATACGTTGTTGAGGCACTCTTTAATTTTGCAAATATATTTGCATAAATCTAACTTTACATATGAAATGACCTGAAGTATACAAAAAGAGAGGAATTTAATTACAGTGTCTATGTTAGGATTATAATTAGATCTACTAAACACACAGACACAGACTTTTTTTTTTCAATTTGGCATAGAAAACAAGATCCTCTAGTCACCAGACATGTCTGTTGACCCTTTCTAGCTCTTAAAAAACAAAAGATAACCAAGGAAATGATAATGTGTTTGCTAAAGGGCTGAAAGCATGACTGAGATAATGGCAGATAGCAACGGTTGCTAAGCAGTAAAGGAGGAATAGAAAATAACAGGTCTTGGGATCTAAAAAAATGTCAACATTGTCAGAAAATCCTGCTGAACAGTTCTTAAAGATTCAATTTTGAGTTTTAAAGGATTGTGGTATTGAACAAGAATATTTTTTTCATTTTCTTTTTATCTTGTTCATGTTTGCGCAAATGAGACGAGCACATGCCTATTTCAAATTTCAAACGTTATGTACATTATTAACATACTGGTGACATACTAAAGGAAATTCTACATGAAGTTGGACAAAACACCCACAGTAAATATGACCTGCAATTGTACTACAGAGGTGAATACA
>JAAGKR010003201.1:1351-37472 GCA_011419295.1 Clarias macrocephalus
GGTAGTGTAGTGGTTAGCATTGTCGCCTTGCACCACCAAGGTCTGGGTTTGATTCCCCGCCAGGCTCTTAAAAAAAAGAGCAATTAAAATATGCAGCATAATGAGTGTGATCCCGTAGAACATTGCTACCATATTTTTTACAGTAAACTTGTGGCAACCACAGCTGCTGTATTTTTATCGTAAAATTTACGCTTTGTTTTTTTTACAGTGCAATAACGGTGCTACCGTATTTTTTACGGTAAAATTCTGGTAACCACAGCTGCCAGTTTTTTACCGTAAAATTTACCGTTTTTTTTTTTTACAGTGTATGTATAATATGAATGGTCACAGGCATTTTACCAGATGGTTTCTGATTCCAAACTGAATTCTGACTCACCCTTATAATTAGGGTTATGTATGGGGTGTGGTATTTGTGTTTTATAATAAAAGCCAGATCAAAACAAACATCTATTATGTGGCAGAGGAAGTGTGAATCCATTTCTTATATAGATGAAAAAGGGTTAAAGAAAGGGTAACATCATAACTTCTTGCTGAAATAGTAGAATTACCATCATAAAGTCTGCTGCATCAAAAAGCACAAATGAGCACAAGAAAGCCTGCTGGCGAATCATCTAATTATTAGGCTGTAAAGATAACATTGCCCATCCGTCATACTTATGAACTCTAGCCTTAGAATCTTTTATAGATATGTAAATGTCTTGATTTCATACAAACTTGGGGGTTGTTTCTAACTGACTCACTGCTCGTAGACGTCAGGGTTGACTTACTGTGTGTGCGAACATAACAAAAAATGTACTATCCAATTCATTCATGACCAGACATTTTTAATAATGCGTGACGATATCAGTAGAGTCAAGTAACTGCATCGCACTGGATTTCGCTTTGTTCGGCTTTGTCCGCGTTTCCACTTACCACCGTGTTCCTGATTCTGTAAAGGTTGATCAGATTAGTGAAATACCACAGCTATAAAAACAAACAGTACATGCAAAAAATCTATTTCCACAAACCATATACAAAAATATGTAAGAAACTTCTTTTTTTTCCATTTGCAGTTGGTCACCTTGTTTATGCAAACTAGCACAGGTTATTTGGGATGTCTCAGAAGAGGAACTTGTTGTGCTTCAGTTACAGCGACACAATTGGAACATTAAGCTTAGTACAAAGCCACTGAATTCAGACAGAGGCTTGTTTTTGCATGAATGGTGCAAAAGTGTAAAATAATTAGAGGACTATGTTAAGGAAGGGACATATCTGTTCATCATGATTTGAATAAAATATGTACCAGCGTTGGGGGGGGGGCAAATGATGTGTAAATGGAGTTATATCAGATGGGTTTCCATTTGGTTGGAATGAACCCAGCAATGTAATCTTCTATCTTCTATATGTATAATAGAGCTGTCAAGTTGGTGTGTCTGTACCTTTAAGATATTTACGAAAAAATTCTTATAGAACACATCAAGATGTCTGACTTTTATTTAGTTATTATTTTATTACTTTTCACAGGTTTATTTGGCCAAGCTGGAGGTAACATACAGGCTTTGTTTCATCGCGAAAAAACAATTCATTCAGGCACATCTATTGGCCCATCCAACAGCAGTATTTATTTTTGCTTCTTCCCGCCCATGCTTGTGAACACAACACACAACAATTCTCAGTTAATTTTGTTCCAACTTGTGGAAATTAAGGGCGTCTGCTGGATAGTCCTGTCTGAGGTTGACTCTTAGGTGATTCAGCGTAGTAAAGAGAAAAGACAATGTGTAATAGGAGTTCTGTATAATCCCTTTACAGAACCAGTTGTATAATTTTAATATGGCCGACATTTAATGACACCCTTATTAACATGATAGAAATGGTTTTATACATGGATTTATATATCATATATTTTATTACCTTAGGTTAAATATATCAATTTTATTTTCATATTAATGAACTTAGAACATTCTCCTTGTTCAATCTACATCAATTTTTTATACATGGTTACATTCCGACATGAACTTTTTACTCCTCGTTGATATTGTGAATATCAACAAGCAGTGTGATATCCATGATAAATGGAGAATGGTTGTTCCTTCAGTAATGTAAATAGACAGTAGAGTCGTACAGTAGCTCGCACAGCCCTGGGCTGTTTGTACAAAACATGTACGACAGACAAAGAGCCCTGCTGCATCCATTGTCGCCTGTCACTCGAGCCGAGGAGGAGAAAGCTGCTATGTTATTATGACCAATGTCTCCGAGACGATCGCGGTATGGGAAAGGTCTACTGATTTCAATCTCCTCCAGAAGTAGGACGTTCCTCAATAGCAGGATGTCTGCCGCTCTCTCAGGAGACTTCACTTTTGCACGTCCTTAATATTTCTGACAATGGCGATCCAAGATCTGTTCAGCGATTGAACCCAGGAGAACCCAAATGCTGCTGAAAGAGCAGGTGTAATTGGAGCTGAGACAGGGTGTAAACTCCGTCTGGGAGGCCAGCTTTATTATCTTTTAAATAGCTTGAGAGATAATGACACCGGAGAATGTCGTTATGAGGCGTAAAGTGGGCGGTTATTCCCTCATCAGCGAACAAGTCGTACCAAAGGGAGAGGGATCAGCGTCTTCATTTGGGATTAAACCATTAGCGCAGGTGTGATCGACGAAACGTGTTATTCTTAGTCACCTTTTTATTAATAATCTTCAAATGTGAGTTGATAGGAAATAATAGTAATAATAATAATGTAATATTCATACTTTTAAAAGAATACACAATAAAAAGAGACAGAGTGATGTCACCAGCTAAAGGTGTCGTCCCACACGGATGACTTCATCTTCCGATACTCGAGAGGAGAAAAGCGCGTGCGGTAGCCTCGATTCCAGGTAATAGTATCACATGGGAGGGTTACACCCATGAGTCAGCCATTAGTTCAAATGTAAATCAGCCATTCCTGTGTGAGGAGTGAAATAAACGCAGCCGAGGGTGGTTCAGTTGTAACGCTGGGTCAGATTTCCCTCATTTGCTTAGAAAGTTACATGCTGTGCACTGTGAAATTGTAGCACATGCTTATCTGGAAAGTGACAAACAACACAGGTTTTGGATTAGAATAAATACAGAGCAATAGGCTGATTTTTTTTTTTTTTTTTTGCAATCACCAGGCTTTAAAACAAGCTAGAGATGAAGCAATCAGGCAAACATTTGCTTGCACCTGACCCTTTTTTTCATATGTTCCGCTTTGCTGTGATTAAACGTTCAAACAATGATGGGACTGGATAGTAAAACACAACACAATATTCGCATATTATGCTTTTTTAGTCAAGCGACAACCTTCCTGTGCGTGTTCACCGCAAGCACTCATCATTTGTTTAAATAAATAGACGGTCTCCGCCGGGACGGGTGCTAGGTAACTCGACTCCAGTGTCAGAAACCCAAGCCGCAATGCATAGCGTGTGTCACCAAGGCAACAGTCAACAAGTCCGGTCTGAAAACGAAAGGGTGTAAAGGCAATAGGCTCACCTGAAACCACACTAGGAGAGTCCTGGAAGAAGGAGAAATCGAGCCACAGAGCGAACTGACAGCTGCTCTCTGAAGGCCGAACAATCAGGACATTGTTGTTCCTCGACAGGTGTGTTTTAGGAGTTCGGGCGAAAGTAACTCGGCTCATAATCAGTGTTTGTTGTAAAGTACAGGAGGTGAAGTGTCTGATTGATGGTGAAATCTATAACATATATGAAATAATGTCAAAATGTTGACACGTGAGTTGCAGGTTACAGAGTAGTTGTAAACATTTTAACATCACAAAGCTGAACTCGGTAGGTTTAAAGTTGCCGACTGTAGACCATCTGTTGCTATACAATCCATTTCCTTTCCCCTGTCCAAAACATGACAGGACCAATACTGGCATATGTTTGTATTTGGGTGCTTGTCCATTTTAGCTGACAGGGTAGTGTTTGTGGTGTTAGTGTGAATGGGCAGGGTGGCAAATGTTCAATTATTGGCATGGTAGAATTCAACACTATAATGACCCACGTACCCACCAGGCAAGTAAACGCCAGAGTTTTGATTAGGAGAAGCAGTGTCCTCTGTTTGTATCTCAAATAATTGTTTTAGTTAACGTGTAATTTTTCTTATATTCTTATAAAAGTAATCTTATTCTTTTATTAAAACGGTCAATCCTGGTCTTTTTCCTGAGTAACTAGTAAATAGCATTGAAATGATTCGGTTCCGAACTTTCATAATTTTCAAAATTTCATAATTTTTCATAATTAATTCTTATAACTAGTTTCTGTAGTTTCAGTAACTATCAGTGGATTAGAAGTCCAGCTATGGATTATCGTGAATTGGTCTTACAACATGGTTTTACATCACCGAGTGGCTTTTATGGTTTTAACATCTTGTGGTTGTAAAATTTTGAGATCAAGTTAACATTGCAAGTTGCAGTTTCGACACGTTTTACAGCAATGATGCAACAGGGGTTTGGACGAAGTGTGCACTATTCAAAATATTTTCACACTTACGCGTGTACACACTTGCGCTAGGTGGTCGTTTAGGATATTAAACTATTACAGAATTGTGATTCATTTATGATTATCCTGTCAAAGTTACTGAAAGCATGTTATACCTTTATTACCTTGGTTGCTCAGTACTAAATAGAAATGGTGTCTAGTCAAACGTGAGGCAGGTCCTTCTTCTGACTGGTCGCTGGTTTTGATTTTCAGTCCGCTGTGATCTGAATTGCGGTTTTTGATCCAGTAAATCCTGAACATTTAATTCATGGTCTAGTTTGGCTTTATTCCAGAATTTTTGGTTTTGGTTTTCAGTCTAATCTATCCTCAGTTGAGTTTTTAGTTCTTATTTTAATTAATTATTATTATTATTATTTTATTTTTATTTTTTGTCAAGTGTGTTTGAAATTTTAATTGTGTCTTGATTTAAAGTTTTCATTTTTGTTTCAGTGTGCCTACAATTTCAGTTTTGTATCTCAGAGTATCTCAGAGTATCTCAGATTTAAATTTTTGTCCAGAATTTTTGTTTTGTGCTTTAGTGTGTCCTGAATGTAATAATATAATTATTATATATTTATATAATTATTATGTCAGTGTCTCCTTTCTTTCAGTTTTTGGTCAATTGTCTTGATTAAAATCTTTCATTTTTTGTCTTGAATTTGCTTGGTCCAGACTTGGTCTAGTCTGTTCTGAATTAGGGTTTTAATTCTTTTGTTCCAGTGTCTCCAGAATTTTCATTTTGAATTTTGATTTACTCACTCCAGAATTTTAGTTTTTCAATCTAGGTTGCTGTACATTTGAGCTTTTGGTCCAGTGGGCCTTGTTTTTTTTTTCTTCTTTTCCCTGGTCCATTATGTCTTGAATTAGAGTTTGAGTTTTTGTTTCGAGTTTCTCCAGAAGTTAGTTTTGTGGTCTAGTGTATTAGTTTATATTTGCCCCCCCACACAAAATAGGGTTTTAAATTCATGTTGCAGTGTCACTAGAATTTCACTTTGTCTTTTGTGATCTAGTGGCTCCAGAATTTAGTTTTGTGGTATAATATGTCCAAAAATTCAATTGTTGGCCAGTTGTCCAGAATTTTGAGTTTTGTGGTGTAATTTCTGGTCCAGTCGCTCCAGATTATTATTATTATTTATTTATTTTTTTTAGTCAAGTGGCTCAAAAAATTCAGTTGTTGGTCCAGAGTGTCTAAAATCTTAGTTTTGTGGTCTAAAATGTCCTCATATTCAATTGTTTTGTTGGTCCAGTATGGAACAATGGTAAGTTTAGTTTTGGTCGATTGTTCCTTGAATTTGGGGTTTTTGTTTTGGGTCCAGTGTGTTCAAAATTCATTTTATGGCCCAGTGTGTTCTATTGTCAGTTACAACAAGGATTTTTTAAATCCCGAATAAATCCGGTCATGTGTTACACTCATTCACAGAAACAACTCAAGAAACAAGGGTGTGTGTGGGTTGGTATGTCTAAGATTCACAATGGCACGGGACTGGGGAGTGGTGTGACATGTAGGGATAACAGCAGAGCAAGAGCATGTCTGAACGACTTTATCACAGAAGATCTTGATTTAGTCTCAGTTGCACATGTTGTTCTTTAGCCATGATGTCTTGATGACTACCAGATGTTACTACATTTATTTTGCTATTTAATGTTAGAAATTTTCTGATAACAATACAAGGTCATGTATTCAAAACAATGCTTAAGAAGTAGTAGCCTGTATGATGGCTGTTATTTATAGGTTAAACACAATTATGTGGTTATTTTAACAGCTGCCGTAGAGGTTGTTCTTATATTTTTGATGCTGGATATGTCAACCATTAAACAACATTTTATCTGTCTCCCCACAGTCATGAATACCTCCTTTGGGCTCCTCACCACAATACTGTGGTTCCTGTCAGGTACGAGTCTCTCGTGGGCTGCTAAGATCATTGTTGTCCCTCCAATAATGTTTGAAAGCCACCTTTACATCTTTAAGACACTGGCATCGGCGCTGCACGCTGAAGGTCACGAGACAGTGCTGCTGGTGTCGGAGGGGCGAGACGTGGCACCTTCGGAACACTACCGTCTTCAACGCTACCCTGGTATATTCAACAGCTCGTCAGCGGCAGATGACTTCCTACAGTCCAAGGTTCATAACATCTTTTCGGGCCGCCCAACGCCGCTGGAGCTCTTCGACATCCTGGAGCACTATGCGCAGAACTGTGACAGCGTGGTAGCCAGCAGTTCCGTGATGGCGCAGCTGCAGCAGGAGCGCTTTGACCTGCTGCTTGTCGACCCGAATGAAATGTGTGGCTTCGTGTTGGCGCACATCCTGGGTGTGCCGTATGCTGTCTTCAGCACAGGGCTTTGGTATCCGGCGGAAGTGGGCGCACCGGCACCACTTTCCTACGTTCCTGAGTTCAACTCCCTGCTAACGGATCGCATGACGCTGGCGCAGCGTGTGGCCAACACGGTGGTGTACCTGGCTTCACGGATAGGAGTGCAACTGCTTGTGCTGCCCAAATATGACCGCATTATGTGGCGGCATGCTATACAGCCACCAGCCTCCATGCATGAGCTGGTGCAGGGCAGTCGTCTGTGGATGCTGTGTACTGACTTGGCTCTAGAGTTCCCTCGGCCTACGTTGCCACACGTTGTCTATGTTGGCGGAATCCTCACCAAGCCGCCGAGCCCTCTGCCTCAGGTAAGGGATCCTCCGTTGGGTACCAATCCAATACGGTGTGTCTACCACAAGGTATCAGTGCAAATATGGATGAGGAAATAAAGTCAGTTGGGAAATTTGATGATTGGATTGCATCATCCATTGCTTCCGGTTTTACCTGAAGGTGATGAGATGAATAAATACACTGACAGCACTTGAAACGACCTAAATAGGCACTTGAAAATACAGATGCTCTAACCATGCTGGTCTGGTGTGAACCATGACCCTGGAATGCAGATATCATATTTCCACTTAATCTTGTTAATGTTTAGAAATTGAGGCCATAATCACAATGAGGGGCCACTTTACCATAGATTATGTGGCAAGTTGTGGTACTTCAATGGAAGTTTCTATAGTAAGGGAAGTATTCATGATGGATTGTGGAGGTGTGGCAGGTTAAAATTGCCTGTGGCAAAAAAAAAGTTCCCTGATACTGCCCTAGTCGCCACAAGGCTGACGTCTTCCTCATACTGAATTAATTGCTAATTTAACAGTTCCTCATACTGGATTAATTGCTAAAAGGTAAAGGTGTGGCAGGTTTACAGTCCCAAATGATAATTCTGCCAAATGAACTAGTTGCTGGACAATGGAACTTTGGCTGGTTATGTGTGCTTTATACGAAAGTTGCATACTGTACTAGACAAGTTACCTGACCGTAGAAGTGATTAGTCAACTGTGTTTTATACTGAACTAGTTGCCAGATGGGTGCATAATGGAATAGTTACCAGATAGTGGAGTATGCTTCTGGTTAACTGTGCTTTATACTAAAATAGTTGCTAGATGCTTGCATACTGGACAAGTTGTGCTACAGATGAAGTGTGGCTGGTTAACTACTGAATTAGTTGCCAGGTGGGTGCATACGTGAGTAGTTACCAGGTAGTGGAAGTGCGGCTGGGTAACTGTGCTTTATACTAAACCACTTGCTAAGTGGGTGCATACTGGACTAGTTGCCAGATGGTGGAAGTGTGGTTGGTTAACTGTGTTTTATACTAAACTGGTTTCTAGATGATTGCATACTGGACTAGTTGTTAGACAGTGGAAGTGTGGTGAGTCCACTCTGTTTTAAACTGAACTAGTTGTCAGATGGTGGAAATGCAGCTGGTTACATGTCTTTTATTATGAATAGGTTCGAGTTGGCTAAATACTGGAGTAGTTGCCAGATAATTGAAGTGCGGCTGGTCTGATCTGTGCTTTATACTAAACTAGTTGCTAGATGGATTCATGCTGGACTAGTTGCCAGATGGTGGAAGTGTGGCTGGTTAACTGTACTTTATACTGGACTCATTGCCAGATGCCAGTACCTCATGCTGGATTAATTTCTATATAGTCAGGCAGAATAACTGTTCTTTGTAGTAGACTAGTCACCAGATTGTTGATGTGTGGTACATGCAGGTACAAACTGGACATTTAGCAGCTACTGTAGCTCCTGCTTAAGCTATTTTTGGTGAAGTATTTTGTATTACTGGTTTTTGATCTGGCTCACGTACAAGGGTGGAATGTCAAAGAACAAACAAACAAACAACAACAACAAGAAAACAGGCTCTAGAAGCTTAGAATAACAGTCAAAAAACTTTCCTCACTTTCAGCAGAAATGCTTTCTTACTCGGGCTATATCGCATTCATGGTGCTCAATGTGGGTTGTTTAGTACAGTAACTGTTATGTAATTAGGAGAGGTCAAAAGCTAAATGCGTCAGACCTAGAAAGACTTTCAGAGGAAGGCTCACCCCCAAAATGTCAAGCGACCAACCTACGGCCATCAAGAAATTCATGTCGAATGGATACTCCCAATAGAGTTACAACTGGCATTCATGTGAAATATTGAAATGGACCCCATTTTCTAAACGAAAAGCATTTCAGATGAACTAAAAATGAACTTATTGGTCCAATGAACTGCTATAAATCACATCCAATATAACATCCAATTCTTAATATGATGTTGGCCCCTCCCCCTTTGCAGCTATAAGAGCTTCAACTCTTCTGGGAAGGCTTGTGTTTATGGGTATTTTTTTATGATTCTTCCAGAAGCACATTTGTGAAGTAAGACTTTGATGTTGGACGAGAAGGTCCGTCTCGCAGTCTCCGCTCTCTGTGCGTCACAAAGAGGTTCTTTCAGGGTTGTGGGCATGCCAGCGAGGTTCTTCCACACTAAACTCTCTCATCCATGTCTCTATGGACCTTGATTTTGCACTGGTGCGCATCATGGTGGAACAGGAAGGGGCCGTTCTCAAACAGTTCCCAGGAAGTTGGCAGCATGAAATTGCCCAAAACGTCCTGGTGTGCTGAAGCATTAAGAGTTCATTTTACTGGATGTCAGGGGCCAAGCCCAACACCTGAAAAACTCCCACACCAGTTCCAACATAACTGTGCACCAGTGTACCAAGCAAGGTCCACGAAGACATGGATGAGCGAGTTTGTGTTGAGTCTTGACCTCAACCCGATAGCACACCTTTGGGATGACCTAGAGCGGAGACTGCGATCCAGACCTTCTCGTCCAACATCAGTGTCTGACCTCACAAATGCACTTCTGGAAGAATACTCAAAAATCCCCATAAACACACTCGTAAATCTTGTGGAAAGCTTTCATTGATGTTACTCAAGTTCATATGCATGGGAAAGCAGGCGAGCGATTAGTTTTGGCAATAAAGTGTATTTATTATAATATCATTTATCATGATATGGTTATTATTTGTCCTATTGCCCGTTGCAAATTCTGCCTGAACTCATATATTTCCTACTGCACAACTTCTTCTATAGCCCCTACCTCAAACACGTTCTGTGGGATCACAAAGGCCGGTGTTATAAATGCGAGCGATTGCGAAGCCCAGCGCACAGAACAGGAGTGGGGGGTTCTTTCTCCTAGACTTGCAGTTTTAGAATACCAATAGCCAAAAAGAGCTCATTGTGCGCCTTCTGGGCCAGTATGTGACGAGGGTGTGTGTGTGTGGACGCGGGTCGTACGATTAAATGTACCCATTGTGGAACGTGCGTGGAGCACAGTGGGACCAGTGTAAGGGACGGATTGTCAGTGCCAGGCCGACTCGAGCCACTCTGGTGCAGCTGGACTCGCAACTGACACAAAACCCCTACTGATCCTTGGGATACGCTCGCGCACTAACACAAGCATCCGATCACGCGGCAAGAAGAAATCACGTTCTGCAGATCCTTGCTAATATTGCTAAAGAGTGAGCTAATATTCTAGTAAGCTGTACTACCATGTGGTATGGAGTTTCTGTTATAATATTAATAGGTCGTGTCTCATTCATTGGTAAAATTCTATTACGGTAGTGAAACTCCAGGACGGATCTCATTCAAAAGCTACCATGGTAGTAAGAAGATAGTATACCTAGTATCACCACACTGTCTCCAAAATCTATTTTGAATCACCAAATTGAAAATACAAAATCTACTGGTACATATGTATCGCGATAATATATCAGCTAGTCCCTGGTAACTTATGAAATTTTTATTTTAAAGGTAGATGTAAAAGTTACATGAGTTCAACTTTCCATCTTCAACATCCCATGACTTTTGGGGGTCTTGATAAAAAGGACAATTGAGGTCGTAGCGGGCACAGAGGTCAAAGAGAGAGTGCAGCCATGTATGTACAGCCATAAAGCCCACAGACACAGAAAAGTCCAACAAATGATGAAAAGTTCACCATTTTTCCGTGCTTTCTCTGACGCACAAACCGAATTCAAATATATGTAAAATTCCAATCTGAGCTTTTAGTGCTCGGAATTTGAATGAGCTATATGGATTTTTGAGGCTATGCATGTTGCGTAATATGTAATGTGGTGTGACTGTGTGTGTGTTCAGGAGTTTGCAGCCTGGGTGAATGACACGGACGACCACGGGTTTGTGGTGGTGTCGTTCGGCGCAGGGGTGAAGTACCTCTCGGATGACATCAGTTACAAGCTGGCCGGAGCGCTAAGCCGTCTACCTCAAAAAGTCATCTGGAGGTAAGACTACTGCTGTCTGCAAAACATTATCATTATGACTCTTATTATTGTTATTATAAAACTATAATGTGTGGAACATTATTAACATACCCTGACCAATCAGGTTTGAGAATTCAGCATCACTGTACTCTAAATCTACATAATGCAATCAAATATGGTCATGGAAAAAGAACGTACACCCTCCTTTGATTATTTTGCCTTACGCCTTTATATATATGATTTCTAATAATGTAGCCCTCATCAACAAATAAATAACATACAGTACAGTATAGTGAAAAAGTAAAAAAGTTAAACTTTTTTATTTAAAATCTTATTTAAAATTTAAAAAGAAGATGGCACAGTGGGGTACTGGCACAGATGGTTCAGGTCTGTGTGCGTAGAGTTTGCATGCTCTCCCTGTGCATGCTGGGTTTCTTCCTGGTACGGTTTCTTCCAGCTGTCCAAAGACATGCAGATTATGTTAATCGGTGTTCCCAAATTGCCTGTAGTGTTTAAGTGAGTGTTTGCAATTAATTAGCACCCTATCCAGAGTGTACCCCGCATCGTGGCCCAAGTCTCCCACTCTGTACAGGATAAGCAGTATAGAAGATGAATGTATGAATGAATCTGGGTGAGAAAATGTAAGTACACCCTATAATTCAGTAACTTTAGTAATTACTATAGAACAGTAAAAGTTACTATATAACAGTAAAAGTAATTACTATATAACAGTAAACGCTGCTATATAACAGTAAAAGTAACATTTTCGGTAGGCATTTAGGATGGTTTTAGGGAAATTTTGGCTTGCCGTACTTTACAACTTTGCTTCAGTGCATTGTTGGTTTGGTGATGGCATTCGTTAATGAGAAAATCCTATCACAGCATCTCATAGGCTTGAAGCCTGAAACTTGATTTTTTCCCCCCGAAGCCATTAATATCAGGGCCCATATTCACAAAGCTTCCTAAGCCTAAAAGTTGCTCCTAGTGACGAAATTCTAAGAAAAATCTTAGAATTTCCCCTTAAATTTAGGACTAAATCTTATTAAAGATAAAAAATTATTCACAAAACATCTTAGCCCTAAAAACAGCTCCTAAGGTAAAAATGGTTCAGAGTAGAGAGGAGAACTTTTATGAGGCTTAAGAGTTTCTATAGCAGAGGACAAAATGGTGGAAAGAAGAAATATTCTCCAAACTCTAAACGTAAAGCTAAAAGTAAACACTGCTCTTCTGTCCATTTGGTTTTCTTGTTCTTGGATTGTTGGCTACGTACCATCCAAAAGTGAAACTTAAACAGACTGTCCTGAAATTATGTAAATTGGTAAAAGCTGAGCCATTTTGCTCCCATCAATCTGACATGGGTTACACGTAATAAAATCAGTATGATAAATAAATGTAAGAACTTAAATATAGTAACAACTGTATGGTAATTGGTTGCTTCAAAAGTAGACACATTTTCAACATTTGTCTGTTTTAATTAACTTTAAGATATTTAGCCTATAACAGAAACTTTGCATAAAGTAGCCTGTAGTCATGATTATACAATTTATTCTATTAATTCTATTATCATATATTCTATTTTCACAAAAAGCGCATTTTAAGACCTTTATTTTTTTATCACAGTCCTTGAATTGCTGCATCATTCCTAGCAATTTCCTAAATCACTTTTAGTCTAAGACTCCCAGCTAGGATTTTTTTAGGCTGAGATAGGAGCTCTCTGAGAGAATTCTAAAAATCTTTGTGAATACGGGCCCAGGTCAGTCAATTTGCTTGTGTGCTTGGGCTCATGGTCAAACTTCATCCCAGATTAAGCTGCTGGCCTCATATCTGGGGTTCATCATTATTTCCATTCATTATTATTACTTTGTGACTGGAAGTTTCCTGTGGTGGCAAAACAAGCCCCAGGTGTCAGCCCTCTGCCACCATTCCTCACAGTTTGCATGAGGCATTTGTTTGGTTTTCTAATAAATATCATGCTGTACATGTTGACCAAACATCTCCACCTTGGTCTCATCAGATCCAAAGGGTATAGTTGAAGAACCTCTGTGGATTGTTCAGATTTAGTTTTGGAAGCTAAAGTCGTGTTGCCATATTCTTCATTTCTTAGACAAGCCTACCATGAAGGCCACACTTGTTCATCGTTTCTGATTGTTCTATTATGAACATCATGTGCTTACAATCGCCTGTAGGTCACATGATGTTGGATTAAATTTCCTGGGAAGCAGACAGTTGGGAAAAGTTGGCTTTGCATTTGTTTCCTTCTCACTGAAGAATGGCGAATTTGACATTGTTTGGAGACGGTGTTACAGTATAACCCTCGCCAGGTTAATGAGCAGCAGAAACTGCATGTCTAATGTGATGGCTGATGTCTTTACTTTTAGAAATGAAGTAGACACACCTACAGCCAGAGGTTCCGCTTGTGTAGTGGTATAGACATTTGTTGATTTTAATCACAGTAACACCTTGTTGCTAATTACTTTCCTAACAGTGGTAGAAGCAGGAAGGGTGTACTGTAGAGTTCATTATTTTATCGACTCTCTTTACTCTTAATGCTGGTGTGATCTTTAATGATGAGGTCCAGTATTAAAGAAAGGGTGTACTTCAGAAGGATTAAAGTAGGGTGTGCTTTCTTCGACCCATGACTCTATATGGAAAGCATATCCTTTTTGGAAGACATACTTTTCCAAGGGAGCCAATGAATCCTGGGATCTGCATGTGAGACCTGCTGCCTCAAGTTAATACAGAATAATGGTACACTGTAAAAAAAAACGGTAAATTTTATGGTAAAAAACAGCTGTGTGGCAGCTGTGGTTACCAGAATTTTACTGTAAAAAATACGGTAGCAATGTATTTGGTTCTGCGGGATTGCACTCATTTTGCTGCATATTTTACGGATTTTAATTGTTCTTTTTGTCGAGCCCAGCCGGGAATCAAACCCAGACCCTGGAGGTGCAAGGCGACAGTGCTAACCACTACAATCACAGCTGTCGTTTTTTTATTGTAAAATTTACCGTATTTACCGTGCTACCGTATTTTTTTATGGTAAAATTCTGGTAACCACAGCTGCCAGTTTTTTACCGTAAAATTTACGGATTTACGTACCATTTTGTTTACAGTGTAGAAACGTACCATTGTTATCTTAATTTATAGTATTCATTTTTAATTATTAATAATTTAGTGTAAAAGTATCTTATTTGTTATATGAATGAAACTTTAAAATCAATATCCATTGTTTCCTTTGATATACATAGTAAAATAATACCAAATAGGAACTGTAACACTGCCTAGGTATTTACAGTACACACATACACTCAAAAGAAAATACACCCATGCTTACAAACAAACATTCTGGCATCCTCCTGCTGAATAGTTAATTCAGTTGTCTGGCGAAAAATAAATCAGTGCTTCCCTTCTTATTGCATTTAAGTGCATTTCAATCTGATCTTTGCTGACAAGCTGATTGTGAGAAGTCAAAGCCATAGCGTGTAAAGCGACAAGAAAGGAAAAGCCTTCCAATAAACAAATCATCAGACTTGAAAGTGAGGCGTGAACGTGTGATCAGGCTTTGTCACCGTAATTAGTGAACATAGCGAACGAATTTGCTGCTCATTGGCCATAGGATTGATGCTTCTTTCGAGATACACCTGGAAGTAGTCAAAGTTCAACCTTGGGCTGAAGGTGATTGCAAGGTGAACATGAAGTTCACATGCTGCTGTACCGAAGCATATCATCAGATCTGTGGAAGCATGTAAAACTTGGAGCCTGCTTGTCTGCCTGTATGAGCACCCATCTCTATTAACGCTGAAATACGAGTGTCCCAGCTGTAAATGCCTTCAGGTTCATCAAGCAGAAAGATATTCACACAAAAGTAAGAAAATTGGAATGTAATCAAAGCACGAATAGTATTCGACAGCAGCCTTATTGCTTGAGGTCCGTTGATTTCTATAACTTGTTAAAATTGAGACCTATGAATTTTTCATGGACCGTATCATATATGAACCCATGCGGTAAAATGTAAGAAGTAAATTACTTAAGAGAATGCCGTTCGAAACCGAGTTCCTGTAGGCATTCTAAAGATCCTTCTTTTCCAATTATTTAACAGGGTCCCGTTATTGCTCATTCAGAAAAGACATACTGTATGTCTCGTTGCATCAGGCAACACTGTGGTTGCATGCCTTGTTTTGTTTAGGTTTGTTTTGGTTTTTGGAAAAAAGAGAAAGTGCTACGCAGATCACTTTTTTGTGCTGATACAAGAAAAGAAAAAAGTTTCATACAGCATAGAGAGTATTTCCATGGTGACACTGACAACACAAACAATTTGTGATTGAAAAACACAAACGCTCTTAAATGACAGACTGGCTCCTCCCCCAATGTAACATTTAGCATAAATTGCTCTTGGTGATAGTTTTCGCTTGTCCTCCGAACTTCAACCTTAACGCTCTTTGCGTTTCTTGAAATAAGCAAAAACCTCATCTGATGAATGTTCGTTTTGATATTATTTATTACAGACGGGGATGACCAGGGAACGGCCGATACGATATCACAAGTGCCGATTTGTTTCGTATTGCGATTCTGTCACTATCATGACTTTAGAAACTTCCCGATTCAATATTAAACTTTTTTTTTCAACCTTTGTTAGAATTGAGATAAATTTCCAACACAAGAATCGTGATACATCACTGAATGTTTAAAAAAAAAAATTTCATAGTATCATCACGGCAATGGTATATAAATTAATAGAAATAAATTACTAACAAGCATGCAGGATTAAATGTACATTTTTGAAAAGCTTCTATGTTGGTTATTTGCTTTTGTACTAGGTATATCCCTTGCATTTAAAAGTTAACCTCAGTCTGATGATTTTCCACCACAATGCAAATCTAAGACTTTGTAGCACCAGCATTAACATCCATTGTAGTGGCTGTTTCCAGTGTTACACGAAATGAAATGTGGCCAGCCACCAAAGACAATGAGCTGACTGCAATGCATCGTGATGCAAACAGCGGCCATACCCTTCCTGTTCTTTGCCGTCATTTCACGCTTCAGCGTGCTATTGTTGCTATTGTTGTTTGTCGTCTTTCCTAGTGAGTCAGACCACCTCAGGGAGGACACACAGATACAAGTCCCTGATGTCCGCGCCAGAATAACTGGAGACGTGCATCCAAGGACAACTAAACTCAACTGAAAATAAATCTTCTCAGGACATTAGAAATATCAGAACTTGAAATAATTCATGAAAAAGAATCGACTCGTGCTGTGCATGTTCATAAATTTTAACCCAAGCAGATTCATTCAGATTTTTGATGGTGTTGTTATTGTCGATTCTTTATTTAATCTGTCAAGTGATTTGGTTTTTGTCGTAAATCGAATATATAAAGGCTTAACCTAGAGCAATGTAATTATAAGGGTTCGAATCCGTTTGTACATGGTGCAGATTATATACATAATACACTGTCTGTTCAAGAATATAAAATTGTCGTTTCGGAAGGGCTGCATCCAGAAAAGAAAACAACTAAGGCGATTAGAAATTACTGAGTTGAGAAGCCTCCAACACCTAGGAAGATCAAGTCAAGTAGGCTTTTATCGTCACATTTCAACCAAGCACAAAATGGCATTCCTCTAACCCCAAGATGCTACAGTACATGCATGTAACATAAACTGACAGAAACTAACTAGCTAACTAGGACACCTAATTAGCTCACTATCTAAGAAAAAACAAATTTACACCATAAATTATCAAAAAGTATTCAAAAGTACTATACAATATACAGTACATTACTATACAAAAGATAACACATGACAACAAAGTGCACGAGCAAATGTGCAAACAGGAGCAGCAATAAACTGTGATGTACTGAGATCATAGATTTGAAGTAGTGCAAGTTAATTGCATGAAAGATAAAAAAAAAGTAAACATTTGTCGCGAGTAGCAGCATAGACGAGAAAGAGTCCTTGTGCAAATTACAGCTGATAATATAAATATTTATTACCTCCTCGCCGTCTTGTTGTTCTGTGCATCGAAACTGAAGGTAGAAGCTGTTCAGCGTATCTGGAAGGGAGACGTCAGTGTCACACGCATGAGACGATGGTCCTGTAGTTGGTGATGGCTCGTATTGTATGAAGTGGCTGTGGATACTCGCTGTCTCCGCGCTTCTCCCCTCTGATGGCCCGGGAAAGTTTGGCCCTGGCTATTTTAGGGCCTCCTTGTACCCCATTTTGAAGTCTTAGGTCTTCAGAAGTGTACGATTCCCTCCGCAGTAATCCACGGTTTCTGGTTGTGGCGTGAGATGATGTTCTTGGAGACCAAGACGTCATCGGTGCACTTGTTGATGTAGCTGGTCACTGATGACGTGTCCTCCTCCAAGTCGGTGAAGTCGCCATAAGTCGCAGCCTCCCTGAACATGTTTCAGTCAGTGTTCTCAAAATGGTCCTACAGAGCAGAGATGGCTCCTGCTGGCCAGGCTTTCACCTGCTTCAGGACCAGTTTTGACGAGTGGTCTGTATGTTGGAATTAGCATAACAGAGATGTGGTCCGAGTAGCCGAGGTGGGGGTGGGACTCTGCCTGTATGCGCCGGGGATGATTGTGTGTAACAAGATTCAATTTCAATTCAATTTGATTTGTATAGCGCTTTTAACAATTGTCATCGTCGCAAAGCAGCTTTACACAATCAAAAGAATTATTTAAATTTGTATGGAATGTGAATGTGTATGAATCAAAAATGGTCAGATAGTCCCCGATGAGCAAGCCGAGGGCGACGGTGGCAAGGAAAAACTCCCTGAAGTGGCAGTAGGAAGAAACCTTGAGAGGAACCCGACTCAACAGGGAACCCATCCTCATTTGGGTCCAACGTGAAATTTCATAAAGTTCATAACATCTGTCCGATAAAAGCCTGATTGTGAAAACGTTTCTTTTTACATTTCGTGAATTTTGCAATCAATTAAATTTCACTCCAGCGTATGTGACTCCGACTCCACGTCTGTTAACTACAACATTTTCATATAAACAGTGTTCTACAAGTATGAGTACAATTTTTGTTTAGTAAACGAAAAATGGCGTGGTATAATAAGAGAACGTCACGATTTGGTGCGTTTGAAAAATACTTTCCAATACTTTTGGATCGAAGGTAATAGCATGATACTGTAGGTGAGGTTAATTATCACATTTGAATATAACTACAAGGCCTGTTCTGAAGACATCCTGTACGTGAACTCTTTGTTCGCTGAATTTCATGGGACACTGGCAGACCAGAAGTGGACTAAACTGCTGAGTCAGCTTTTGTCACGTCTGCCTGAAAAGTGTTACAAGCAGTAGGTCAACGGAAAACCGCCACGTCTTACTGTGTGTCAAAACCAACAAGACATGCCTTTATGACAGGCGATGCCTATCAGCATTGGAATTTAAACATTCCTATATATTCATAGCTTCGTTTCCATCGTACTCTACTTTAAGCTTGCAGCAATTCGGAAAATTTGGTGTGTGAAAGTGACACACAAGTCACACACTGGGACTTTACCTTTAGATTCTGCTTGACTAGCCGAATCGTTACTGTTTAACTGTAAACACAGGATGAGCGTACGGCTCAGGCGATTGGCCCAGAGCGCTGCCTCTCGTAGATTCTATCACTGCGGTGGCGAGATGGTCACATGACCCCCGAATGTCATCCTGCCTTCCTTTTCCGTGCAGGTTTTCTGGAGTTCCCCCGAGGAACTTGGGCAACAACACGAAACTAGTGGAGTGGATGCCACAGAATGACCTGCTGGGTGAGTATACACACACACACACACACACACACACACACACACACACACACACACACACGCATTCAGAAGTGATGACTCAGCAAAAGTGGCCTCCTTCATTATATTCTCCCACTGTGTACATGTGTTTGACTGTTTATGAAGTGTTCGGGTGTGTGTGTATATGCATGTGGGTACTTGTATGTCTCTGTGTTATGTGTGCTGTAATGTTGGGTGCGGACCAAATAAAAGGAAAAAAAAAAGTAATATATGAAAATTTTTAACTTCCAAGGAATTCTTTTGGTCCCCATGAGATATTTATCAGTAAGGACAGTTACACACTTTGTGTGTGTGCGTGTTTTCGTGTCCTCATTTGTGTCTGTGTTTGTGTGTAAATACATGTGTGACTTTGTACAGTACAGAGCAAAGGTCTGGACACACCTTCTCATTCAAAGCGTTTTCTTTATTGTTTTCTTTATTGTGTTCTTTAGCCCAAACGCGTCTCTTCTGCTTGTTGCCTGTCCTTAGCAGTGGTTTCCTAGCAGATATTCTACCATGAAGGCCTGATTCACACAGTCTCCTCTTAACAGTTGTTCTAGAGACGTGTCTGCTGCTAGAACTCTGTGTGGCATTGACCTGCTCTCTGATCTGAGCTGCTGTTAACCTGCGATTTCTGAGGCTGGTGACTCGGATGAACTTATCCTCCGCAGCAGAGGCGACTCATGGTCTTCCTTTCCTGGGCCGGATCGCATGTGAGCCAGGTTCTTTGTAGCGCTCGGTGGTTTTTGTGACGGCACTTGGGGACACTTTCAAAGTTTTCCCAATTTTTCTGACTGACTGACCTTCATTTCTTAAAGTAATGTGTCCAAACTTTTGGTCTGTACTGTATGCTCACCTGTGTGTGTGTGTGTGTGTGTGTGTGTGTGTGTGTGTGTGTGTGTGTTTCTGTGTATGTTCATTTTTGTTTGTACATACGGTACAGACCAAAAGTTTGGACACACCTTCTCATTCAAAGAGTTTGAATTTGTATCATGGCAAGAAAAAAGCAGCTAAGTAAATCGCGCAGAAATCGCAGGTTAACAGCAGCACAGATCAGAGAGCAGGTCAATGCCACGCAGAGTTCTAGCAGCAGACACGTCTCTAGAACAACTGTTAAGAGGAGACTGTGTGAATCAGGCCTTCATGGTAGAAGATCTGCTAGGAAACCACTGCTAAGGACAGGCAACAAGCAGAAGAGACGCGTTTGGGCTAAAGAACACAATAAAGAATAAACTCTTTGAATGAGAAGGTGTGTCCAAACTTGTGGTCTGTACTGTATGTGTATGTGTGTATTCCTGTGTATTCTGTGTCCCTGTGTGTGTGTGTGCCTGCGTGTCTGTGCCTGTGCTTATGTGTGTCCCTTTGTGCACATGTGTTTGCATGTCTGTCTTTGTGTCTGTCTGTCTGTCTATATATCTGCTGGCTGAAACTCATTCTGTGTATATATGTGTGTGTGTGTGTGTGTGTGTGTGTGTGTGTGTGTGTGTGTGTGTGTGTGTGTGTGTGTGTGTGGAAGAGTAACTGAAACAGCGAGTCATTATTTTTCTTCCGTCCCTCTCTCTTTCTCCTGCGTTCTCATAGATGCCCCTACAGCCAGTCATTTATTCTTTCATCTGTTCCCTCAATACATCCCCTCATCTGTCCATCCATAACATAGCTGTAGAAGAAATACTTTTCAGAGAGAGAGAAATGCAAATGATCTGGTTGTTAATCAGCGTCTGAATCACATCCTGCTAGTATCTGTCAATGGCACATTGTTCTCTCTCACACACACACACACACACACACACACACACACACACACACACACACACACACACACACACACACACACAGACAGAATCAGTATTGTGACCTCGTCTTATCAGTCATTTGGGCTAATTTTCCTGGTTTTGAATACACAGCTGGGTGAAATGCACGAGAAAGAGAGAGAAGAGACATTCGGCTCCATTCTTCTTCTCCTCCATCTTTATTGACACAGGCGAGGGTTCACCTGCATGCACCAATACATCACTCATTTAATCATTACTGGTTAAATATTAGCTAAGACACACACACACACACACACTGATCCGCACAGTCAAAACTCATCCCTCAAACCTGTGTGTGTGTGTGTGTGTGTGTGTGTGTGTGTGTGTGTGTGGTGCTTTACTCAGTTAATTTTTGTCTTTCGTTATTTTAATGAAGAAGAACCTAGAAAGAACCAATGAAGAAGTTTCCAACTAAATTCCAGCAGTAATGTGTATCAATAGTTAGCACTGCATAGGTACGTATTTTTAAAATGTTTTTATTTGGTTTAGGTAAGTATGCATGAAACAAAAATGCAACTAATAGGAAATCTAACGAAATCAATACGGCTCTGACTTCCTGACCGAAAGAAGCCAAACCCGAGCAGTTTTTTCAGTAGCATGCTCGTACAGGGAAGAGAGACGGGAACGGTTGGATTTGTTTAGATTTTGCGTTTCAAAACAGCTTAGTTGTACAGAAATCGCAGAACACACATTTCATGCTATACAACAACATATATATAATATATAAAATATATATATAAAAAAGGAAAGTAATAATGTACAGGCGATTAACGGTTTCATGACCGAGAAGTCTGTCTTTAATTCAAAGTCGTAGGTATGTTTGAATGTTATTTTTAATATAATAACTAGCATGGCAGTCTGTTGCAAATCGAAAGTTCATTACATCTGCCCGATAAAAGCCTGATTGTGAAAAGCTGTTTCGTAAAACCAATTTTGCAATCAATTGCATTTCACTCAGTAGACCATTTTTATCCCCCCAATGGGTGTGGTCACATCCAGCATATGTGACTCCGCCTCCACGTCTGGAGCGCAAGAGCTAACTGTGAATAGTTTTCATGAGGATGAAAAGTTCACCCTGAATAGTTCATTCTAAAGATTTGTTCATTCTCACGACTCACATAATGACGCACTTTGTGTTTCCTTTAATCCATGCCCGTGTGACGTGGCCACTGTGTGTGTGTGTTTGTTAAACGCTGCTTCACCCCAGTTGAAAGAAAGTGCTGATTTACAAGTCAAATCCTGGTCTACTGTGTACTTTTGGGGGAAAAAAAACATACTAAGAAGGTTCTGACTCTGAACAAATACAGGAAGTTGACTCAACGAATTCTATCTCGATTTCTTAGGACACAAAAACACCAGGGCGTTCCTGAGCCACGGTGGCCTGAACAGCATCTACGAAGCCATGTACCACGGTGTGCCCGTTGTCGGAGTGCCCCTGTTCGGCGATCACTACGACACCATGACACGAGTGCAAGCCAAAGGCATGGGCATCATGCTGGAGTGGAAGAAGATGAGCGAGGAGGATCTTCACACGGCTATGCTCAATGTCCTCACGGATAGCAGGTAATGCGAACGCACCCATCCCAGAAATCTGTTTCTCTCAAAGGATGGATAGAAAAAAAAACACACACACAAACAAACACGTAATTGTTCTATTGGATTCCATCTACACAATCCACACCAGTTGTCCATGTAAACCTGGCAACCTGAGGTGCACTGCTCAAACACACTCCTCATACCTTAGACCTTACATACACCAGTGAGACATAACACTATGACTGCTGAGAGGTGACACGAATAACATCCGTTATCCTTTACCGGAGTGGTGGCTCAGGCAGCTAAGGGTTATGGGTTGTTGCTTCGGGATCTGAGGATCCAGGTACGAGCTCTTGTGTAATGTTCCTGGTTTGCAGTGGTCAGGACATACCAAAAGTGTCCATGAACGTCAGAACTGGACTAGAGAGCATATAAGAAGACCTGATCTGATGAATCACGTTTTCTTTTACATTATGTGAATAGCCAGGTGCCTGTGCATCACTGTTAAGTTAAAAAAATTATGGGTGAAATGTCTCATCTGGTATATTTACAGAAAAATAAGTATTTAAATCTAAGGTCAATTCCTGAGTGAATACAAAGTTCATGCATGTCCTGTCCATCTGTTCCTATTTCAAAAAGCATGAGCCATTCGCATGGTCTGGACCAAAGAAACTCTAAGAAGCATGGGAAAGTTAACACCATCAAAGAAAACAACCATGCCAGTTGCTTTCCTGGGGAGGAGACGGCACCCGGATGCACTATGGGAAGAATGCAAGAACTGGGATGCTCTAGGCATTCTTCTGGATGGGAAACCTTGGGTCCTGCCATTCATGTGGATGTTACTTTGACACATACTACCTACCTAAACATTGTTGCTGACCAGCTACTGTACACCCCTTCATGATGAACGTGAATGATTGAAGGTTCTGCATCAGCCTCCAAATTCTCTAGATCTCTTTCCAATCAGGCATATTGTAGGAGGTGCTGGAAAATAAGTCCAATCCAATGGAGGCCCCACCTCGCAACATACAGGACATAAAGCATCTGCTATTGATGTGGTGCTAGACACCACATAACACCTTCAAATGTCTAGCGAAGTCTGTGCCTTGTCAAAATGGGGTCCTACAAATTACTCTGCGCTTGGCCATACTGTTACAGCAGACCAGCGTCTTTTTAAGAAAAAAAAACGCATAATAAAAAGAGACAGGGACAGTAGCATCCTCATTCTGATCACATGCAGTTAATTTTTCATGCCAGTGACTAAAGTTTAAAGGCTTGTGTGGAACTTTGTGTCCTAGCGAACCAGATATTTGCAAAAGCGTGACTTTTTTTTAGGTGTACAGCGCGGAATTGTGAACAAACAGATCTATAAAAATATCAAATTATTTAGTTTGACAAAAAAAATATAAATAAAATCCTGGGTTTACGTTTTAAGGGAATGTTTTAGGGCTTTGTTTAATTAAATATCTGGGTCAATTTGCATACTTAAAAAAAATGAGTGTTAGAATTCAAATTATTATTTTATTGTGAAAATTATCTCAAAGAATTTTGGATAATAATTTAAGCAGAGACCTACAGTACCAAATTGTGAACGTCAGAACTAGACCAGAAACCAATGGAAGAAGGTGGCCTGGCCTGTTGGATCATGTTTTCTTTTACGTCAGATGAATAAATGGGTGCAAATTTGTCAATGTTAAGTTTAAAAATGGTAAGTGAACAACTTAATCTGTCCTCTGAACTTCAACATGCTTGCTGATCAGCTTGGACAGAGTGGCTGTACGGGAGAAACACAAACACACATCCGAATTATTGATTGATCATGTCTGAATGTTCCTCTGGTATATTTGCAGAAAAAGAAGTATTGAAATCTAAGGTCAATTCCTGACTGAATACAAAATTCATGCATGTCATGTCATCTGTTCCTACTTCAAAGAGCCACTCACATTTTCTGTAAAAATCTGGGGAAAACAAAGTAACCAAATGAATCAGGAAGATCTTAGGAACAAACACTAAGAATCGTGGTAATGTTAAGACCATTGAAGAAACATGGAGATGGCACCCGGATGCACTATGGGAAAAATGCAAGAAGGGATGCTCTAGGTTCTGCTGGGAGACCTTGGGTCCTGGCTTGGTTACTTTGGCACATACTACCTACCTAAACATTGTTGCTGACCAGCTACACCCCTTCATGGAGCCTATATTCCCTGATGGCAGTTGTCCCTTTCTGTAGCATAATGGATCATGAATGGTTCAAGGTTTTGCATCAGCCTCTGATCTCTAGCTCTCTATTCAATCAGGCATCTGTGGGAGGTGCTGGAAAAACAAGTCAAATCCATGGAGGCTCCACCTCACAACATACAGGACTTAAATCATCTGCTCTTGATGTGGTGCTAGACACCACAGCACACCTTCAAATGTCTTCAAAAGTCAATGCCTTGAATTAGGGGACCTACAGAACTAAATACTCGGCCATGATGTTACAGCAGATCAGGGTCTGGTCAGTATCTGGACGATTTCCACAAGTGTTTTTGTATCAGGAATAATTATTTTAAAAACGCAGACTAAACATGGAGACATGGAGATCAACAACCTCATTCATGATGCACATAGTTAATTTTTAATGCCAGTCCAGTTAGTGTGACTCAAGTTTAAAGGCTTGTGTGGAACCTGGTGTATTTGCGAACCAAATATTTGCACAAGCATGACTTTTATGTGTACATGGAGGAATTGTGAACAGACAGATATACAAGATATCTAATTATTCAGGTTTTAAGGTTTTGATTTCAATAAAAAAAATTCAAGAATTCAAATGACTATTTTCCTCTAAGAATGATCACAAGGAATTTTGGATAATAATTTAAGCAAGAAAATTTTTTCTGTTATATATTTATATGACATTTTTGTGTGATAAAAAGACAAGAAGTGTTATCCTTCTTACTAGCGATAGAAAGAAATGTAAAAGTTCTTGGATGGAGCTCATCTAGAAAAATTACATTGTATATAGAGAAAAAAATGAATGAAGAAAATGTAAAAATAGCTGTAATTATTGTATATTCAATATAATGTCCACTCTTTTTAGTCTGATTTTATCAGGCCTGATACACATATATCACAACAACACAAACTGACATAAATCTGGGAAAAAAAAATCAGAACTATGTAACAACTGAAATTTTTTAAAAGTGGGTGGAGCTTAAGCTTTCTTCCAACTTGTTCTGTCTCAGATAACGTTACATATAAAATAAACCGTGACATAACATTTTTTCTTGCTGAGATTAGATATTGCGTACTGCTGTGACGTAGAAATTCCGAAGGTTCAGAGATGTCCTAGATGTTCATAATCATCAGATCTCCAGTACACATCATGTGAGATGGATGATGACATGATTAGATTTCTTTCTTTTTTCGTCCACACAATATACGTTCCTGCCTGGTGGTTTTGGAGCTGGTTTTGTTTTTTATTGTTATATCTAGAGCAAACATCACATCAATCAGTAAAAACCTGTCGAGCATGTTTAAGATGCAGGATGACGCCATGAGGTTCAACAAAGTTTGACTTTTGAACCGTCTAGCCCAGAGGCTTAAAACTGATGGTTTGGCGACTCCTTGTGGTCACAGGAATAAGAGCAGGTCTTACATTGGTTTTTTTTTTTTGGAGCGGCTGTTTGCACCCTGGTGAGAATAGCCATATGGCAGCTATCGGATATTTACTTCTACCCCATTATCTGAAAAAGAGGAGGAAAAAAAAAGGTGACAAGCAGAGGGCGTAGTATTAATCAGAAACTCACAGGTGAACCTTTATCTCACCAAGCCAAATGGTGCTTAACATGTAATAGTCAAACTTAATGCAAATTATGCAAATAAGTTTGGGGTGTGAATATACACCCCCTGTGTGTAAATAGCATGGTTGGCTAGAAACACACGGGTAGGATTAGCCCCTCAGGATTCAAATAGCACTGTTGCCTATGGGCACCTTGGTGTCAATAGCATCTGCCTTAGTTTTTCTTTTTTCTCAGAGAAATCAGCCTACAGCACTCTTCTATTTCTCAGTGCAGGGAACTTGACTTGCATTTTAAACTAATAGGAAGAACATTGATGATATTCGACCATCCCGCTGACTTTTTCTCCTTTTTTCTGATCCGTGTTCTTTCACATTTCTCAGGTATCGAGAGAAAGCCCTCAAGTTGTCCGAGATCCACAAAGATCAGCCCGGGCATCCAGTGACACGTGCCGTATACTGGATCAGTTACATCCTGAGGCACCGTGGCGCCGAGCACCTGCGCTCGGCCGTCTACAGCGTCCCCGTCTACCAGTACTTCCTGTTGGACGTCACCGCCGTCCTCGGGGTGGTCTTGTTTTTCGTCTGCTACTGCGTCTACTGGATAGTCCGGAAAGTCCGCTCATGTTTACGGGGACGCGGGGCCTTGGAGGAAAAGGCCAACGGACACTGTCACAACGGCATCGCAAACGGCAAGCACAAACGCAACGGCCATGTCAAGAGCCTCGACAAGAAGCTCAAATAACAAACCTAGGCAAAAAATATATACATCATTTTAATAGACGCTGAAGCTATACTAAAGATGAAAAAACTAACAACATGCCATGTGCGACAGGAAATAAACACACAAGACATGAACAAACCAACACATAAACAAAGCAAGATAAAGGCAGGAACTGACAGCCAAGTGGAGCTTGTTGATCAGAGTCTCTACTCCAGTGAATGTTAACACGTGATTCAGAATATCGACTCCATCCTTCGTAGGAGAACAATGACACTATTAATGTTACGGAAAATCTCTTAGTAGCTAGTCTCTCTTGCGATGATGTCTCAAGTTTCAGGTGTCTGTACAGAATAATAATTTATTTTTTTCAACTCCTTTTTGGAAATATTCCCATCTTTATTGCCTAGCTCTACCGAAGGTGCTTGCATCCCCTTAATATGATCATCATCGGCTTGTTATCGTAAACATCGCAAACATATAGCTAAATAGTTAAGCGTAACCTCAACGTAAAGAAAAAAAAATCCACCCTGGATAATCAATGATTAGGAACTGAACTGATCACCTGGGACGATTTCTTTTTTCGATAAAATGTTGCTTTCAAATTTGATCCCTTATGGTTATTTTTTCTTCTCTTAACAGGTTCCGCATTATTTACCCATCATGTGACACACTGCAAATATTTCAGTCTAATATAACATAAAAAGCTTGAATGTTTGTCAGGGGTGGAATTTTTTTTTCTTTAACGCTAACAACGCAGTGCGATTTTGAGAAACTGCTGCTGCTAACAAGTAACATTAGTTTGCCACAGAGCAAGCCCACTTGCCATTGTTTTTTCATTAGGATCTTTATTGAAGTTCACTTCTTTAAAGTGTAGGTGTCCGCTTCAGAACTGTAGATGTTTTTTTTTTTTTTTTTTTCAAATTATAGGCACTTGTCGTAGTTTAAAATGTTCCCAATACTTCTTTTAAAATGAATAATTTCTTGTCCTCACACTCCTTTTAGATTCTGCCGTCAGGCACTTGTGTGTACGTGTGTGTTGTATGTATGTATGTGTGTGCGCATGTATGAATGATGGAAACAGGTTTGAGGCGCTCATGTATGTCCTGTTGCTTCTCACAGACCGAGTGTGTCCTACGAGGCTTTATATTGTAAATCTTCGGTACTGTAGTTGACATCACCCCATTCCTCTTTGGAACCAGCCTTTTTTTTTTCATGATTTTTTTTGAGCTGTGACCCTTTAAAGGTTGGTCCCTTTAGCTGCTTGAGTTCCGATAACATTTCACTCAAATCTGAACGATCCCTACTACCCAAACGATCATATGAGATCATTGATCGTGCAACAGAACACAAATTAGTGAAAGATTTTTTTTTTCTGTCCAGAAAGTTCCCATGTCAATTTTACAACTAAAGTCAAATCTGTTCACAAAAAAAAAAAAAAAAATCCCTACTGACTGACATCTCGATCCAGCGATTGTGTCGGATACCATACAAACAACCTGTCTAAATACATTCATTCACTGATAGTTCAGCCATTTTCTCTGTGAGCTTTAGGCATTTTCTCCAGCCAGACGTTGTTTATAATTATGTCCATACTTGAATATTGTACTGTACATGGCTGCGAAATGGCTGGAACATAATTGCACATAAGCTATGACTAGAGAAATGGCTGCACCCTGATGTTTTTAAATTTAATTCAATTTAATTTCTGCTCACTTTTTTTTGGTCATAATTACAGTATTAATAGACACCTAATAGCGGGATGAAATAACTGTAGTTGCTTTATGTAGTGGAGTGTACATGAGCAACTATACAAAGTGTGTGTGTGTGTGTGCGTGCGTGTGTCAAGCGCTGTCTTTATACTTCGAATTTAAATATGCTACAAGAAAATTTTTATCAACCCTCTTTCCTTTTACTGTCAGATTCCACCAAGTTAGTAATGCCTCCTTACACATGTTTTTTTTTTTTTTTTTTAAAGGAATGATTTAAATATTTTAAAGTGTCTAGCGTGTGTATGTTGTAATGTAAATATAGTACCTAAACAAAAATACTAATGGTAAATAAACATTAAATATTTTGTTTGCCTAAACTGTGGTGTCCAAGAGCTTCTTCCCCCCCCTTAAAGCCCCCACCCCCCCAAACCTGATTGTTGTATTTAGGATATGAGTCCTAGTTCACTTTCCAGACTGATACATGTCAATTAAAAAGTTTCTATTCTGTTCTTGAATTTCTTTAGATCGTATTATTTGTTTGTTTGTTTGTTTGTTTGTTTTTTAGATCTTTCAGCGTGGTTCACTTTGATAGACAAGTTCTATTTAAGTGATTTCTTGGTTCAACAGGTCTGGCAGTAATCAGGCCTGGATGTGACATGTCTACTGTATCACACATCACAAAATCATCACAGATCATTCATGGTTTGGCAAGGGGGCAATTACTTTTTCACATAGGGTGAGGTAGGTTTAGACAGATTTTGTGACACATTTGTGGCTTTCTAAAAAAAAAAAGAAAAGAAAAAACAGGAAGGCAGGCAGGAATATCTCTCAACATTTTTGAAACTGTTTTGCTCCCTGTTCATACAGTATGAAGCAGCCTTCACTTGCTGTTCCTTGGGGCAGGGACACATTTCTCCTCTCCAAAGATTTCTGGTACAAGAACAGAAGCTTCACCCTGACATAGCGGATACGATGTGGAATTGGTTCAGAAGTCTGTTCGTATCCAAAGAAAACGTCTCTTTGGAGGATCTCGGAGCATCTGCTTGGGTTGATGCACTTGAATACAGGTGGCCAACATGCCGCATGTAAATGTTCTATCCAGAGCAGATCTTTGGATGTCGTCGTACCTGTTGGGTTGCCAGGGAACTCATAGTATGCTGAATAATGAATCTTTTATATCAGCTATGAGAGCAGGTGTTTCAGGCAGGTCCAAAAGCTTTCCGTTAAACCAAATGCATGGAGATTCTCTTTTATACAAGGTGAGTGTTTGTGCCAAGTATGCCAAGAGAAAGGGCTTTGTTCTCAACAGTAAACATTCCCTGAGAAGAAGTCTCATTCTTGACAATAAAAGTATATGTGGCCAAATTATATGCTACTCTTCCCTTACACTTTATGAGCAATGCCTTCCTAATGCCTGGTGTTAGGCCAATGGTTCTGTTTGATTCTAAGCAATGAAAATGTTGGCTGAAGCATTGTTGCCTTGCAATCTTACAATCTCTGGTCTGTGTACTCGGATTTCCGTGCATTCGTGGATTACCTCTGGGGTACTCTTTCATTTCCTGTATACAACTGAGCAGTTGAGGGTAAAGGGCAGCTCATAACAGTGGCAGCTTGTCAGCGCTAGGATTTGAACTCATGGCCTTACAATCAATAGTCCAACATCATCTATGGCTGCAGCTATAATATACACCAATCAGCAATAACGCTTTCATGACCTGCCCAATATTGAGTAGGTCCTCTCTTTTGCCACCAAAACTGTGATGCACTGTGTGATCTTGTACCTTTCTGTGGGAACCATAAAGCCACAGTGGATCTTCCATTGGATCAGATGACACTGGCCAGCCTTTACTTTCCATGTGCATCAATGAGCCTTGGCCATCCATGACCGTGTTGCCAGTTCACTCTGTTGCCCGTTTTCCTTTCTTGGAGAACTTTTGATATGTCCTGACCACTGCAGACTAGAACATCCCACAAGACCTGCTGCTTTGGAGCTGCTCCGCAATTACAAATTGGCCCTTGTCGCAGTTGCTACAGTTATAATATCTCATTACACTTGTGCTTGGAAGTGGCTGGGATATACTAGGCTGAAGTTGATGTACTGGAATCACACACACAAAAAAATGGACAAGCGTAAGGATTTGATTGACTTTGACAAAAGCCAAATTGTGCTGGCTAGACAACTGGGTCAGAACAAGTCCAAATTTGCAGCTCTTGTGAGATGTTCCTAGTCTACAGTGGTCAGGACGTACATACCAAAAGTTGTCCAACGAAGGAAAACTGGTGACAGGGTTACGTGTGGCCAAAGGCTGGCCTGCTGATTTTCCAGATCAGGTGTACTCTGTCAATAAGAGGATGAAAATTACTAATTCACTTTTGCCTTCCTCCATTCCACCCTCTTGGTAACTTCCAGCTTCTGAATGACTGAATACCTGATTTAGGTAAACAGCCTCAAGTAGTGCAGGGATAAGGAAAAGGGTTGTGGCCACTCCTGCTAAAATGCTCTTGGGGTTGAAAGGCCACAAATCCCCACAGCCTCATTCCAAAATCTGAAATGGGATGCAAAACCAGCCTCCAGATAATCCAGAGTTTAGCAGGTCTTTTTACTGCTGCAAGCATTTTACATACTGTTACCTGTGACCTGCCTCCCAAATAAGAACATGGGCTTTTTCTCACAAAACCACAATGCTGTACCTCTGGGTTTACATTTCCAAAAAAAAAAAAACGAATGGAGGTTTTTATATCTGTAGTCTTATTTTTTGTGGCCAGGAACTAAAAAAAAAAAAAAAAAAAATCCAAAAACTACTAACTGTAAAACTGTATTATAAGTGTATTATCTCAAACCACTTTATTTGCATGATGAAAAATGTCTCCCAAGGAAACACCCACGTTTCCCATACCTTTGATTCCATTGTACTGTAGAACCTCGAAGTTGAAAATCTGTTGAGAACAAACAAAGGGTGCTACCTTACCAATACTGTCCAGTGGACATGCATACTCTCCATATCCAAGCATATCTGGTTCTTACAGCATATGGTCTTGCACAGCTTTTGCTATTGACCGATTAGACACAAGTACCCTTGCAACATTCTCTGAAAGACGTTGGTGAAAGACTCATAGTATGCTGAATAATGAATCTTTTATATCAGCTTTATATAGCTTTGGGTTCAGGTGTTGCACAATATGTGAATTCATGTAGTTTCTCCACCATTTTGGGACCTTTTGGGTTCCAATTCAACAAAGACTATGGCCCCATCTATGGATAGTCTTATTAAAGATATCCCATCAATGCGCCATTTCAACTTTAATGAGATGGATGGAGTATTGGCCATATTGGTCAGAGTGCTTGGGACTGGCATTAGAAACCCGTCTACTAGTCTAACCAGTTTGTTCCAAGTGAAAACCAAACCTCTTTATAGACAACTGAGGTAAGTCTCCAACATGAGGAAAAATCTAGCGAGGACCCAGACTCTAAAGGGGGCCCACTAAAAAGTGTGTGATAAGATGTGAGCATAAACTGTTTGTTTTGGGAAGTGGAAATGTTTAGTGTATCTTTTTGAACTATATGATATACTAATGCTTTGCTAGGTATTGGATTACGTTTACTATTAAAAAGGACCAGAGTTTCTTGGTTTGCCTCTTTCCATTTTATGGAAAATGAGTAGCCCTATCAGTGGTGGGCCACACACATACTTGAGTGACATGGAGAGTCATGACTGCACTCTCAGGAGTTATAAGAACACAGGCTTGAGCTTCGTCTAGACAGTTGGGATGCTTGCCAAAAGTTCTTCTGTAGATATTGTTGAATTGACGGGAGAAAATGGGGAGGTGGTGGTGCATTTCTATATGTGTTATTAGAGAAGGAGACAATGATGCATGAAAGATAAAACAATGGTGGCCGCTATCCTGGTTGTCATCTTCCTAGGTAAGGCTTGGATTTCTGTTCAAAGGCCATGACGTCACTGCCAAAGAGACTCGTTTCAAGCCAAGAACCAACAGTTTTACCCTGTCTTGAATCACTTTAGAAAAACAGGTTAACCAACAACGCAAATCTTTTCAAATGGCACACAGGAATTCTTATTCTTGGAAGGAATGTATAATTTGTATGACTGGGATTCAGTCTAGGCCATTCCCGCTTTGCAAATGAACCTTCTCAAACATCCGTAGCATGTATTCATTACGCCTGAACACTTTTAAGTAATTGCAACCAAGTAAAGGCTTAAAAGACTGGTGGCTCTGCAGGTGGCAATTTGCTGGTCTATCGAGTATCAGGTGATCTGACAGTCACACTAGATGTAGCGTAGTGCTAAGATACAGTCGTGTGCATGTGCGTGTATTCATTCTTGCTGAGCGACGGCAGGTAAGCCAACACCACTTCCCCCTAACGTTCTCCTCGTCCTCACTTAATTATTCACTGGTAGCTGTAGATTGTAGTCTGCAGGGACGAATAAAATAGAAAAGAGGAAATTAATACATGAACATTACACAAAGGCACTCAAGGATTTTATTTACAATGTGAGTTTGTATTTGTAATACAATTGGTCAGGTAAAATGAAATCAGTTTGTAACACAAATTTTTAATACAGTCTTGCATTGGGTTTGGAGTTATTCTATCCATTTCCCTTATAGATTTAAGATCTTAGACTTTAGACTTAGACTTTTAATGTGTGTTCGGCCATTTTTATTTTATAATTTTTTTACACACATTTACCTCAAGATAATATGTGAGTTTTTTTCAAATGGTTAAAAAAAAGCACACTTCTGTAAATTTATAACACTAGATGTCGCTGTTGCACCACTGCAGAAGGTTATTTTAACTTTTAGCAAATCAGCCCCTTTTCCGCTAGATGTCACTATTGCACCACTGCAGAAAATGATTTTAACTTTTGTCGCATGGTTTTCCACAAAATAAATAAATAAATCAAAATGTCCAGCGTCTACACGTTGTGTCCATTTTAAACAAGTTCAGTTGTTTGTGTTTATTTGCATCTAAACAAACTAGTAACTTATTTTAAGAACTTTGAAATCTCTGTATTTGTATCTGTATCTGCTAATTTACAGTATGATGTACTGTATGATGTAATCATCATATGCGGACAATTGAGTTCTATGAGGACCTTTTTCAACCATGGCAAAACAATAAATACACTCAGCCCTGGCTCCGATGTCCACGTCATGTGCAAGGCGTAATAGCAACAGTATCATCAAGTTTACAATAACTGCAGTGGAAACAATACAATCACTTGTGCTTTCAGTAAACAAGGTGATCCTCAGTGGGGTAAAACCAGTTGCCGTTTATCTGATGTACTCCGCGTCACCTAGATGATGTGACCGTTGCATCCAGGAACAGACTGCAGATGGATGATGGTGAGTTTTAGCTTCAGTCTAATCTAAGCTACCTTATGTATTTACGTACTGTAACATTATGGTATCTGATACAGTGAGCAGCACTTATGCAAGGTTCTGTCTGCCATTTTGAGTCAGATATGGACCTACCTTTATGTGAAAAAAGGATGCATCAAGGATGCTGATTAAGACTTAAGCCAGACTGTGGCACAGACAAGGGTTTTGAGGATCTAAAAGTGGGCTTGGATCGGATGACGTCTGAAAATCTTGTCAGTGGAAAATGTATCAGTATATCAGAGCCACTCTGTAAAAGTAAATAAAAGACTTTTTTTTAATAGTACTTAAAAAGATAAAAGTAACAAGTTAGAGTACTTTTCCATTGCAGAAACTCCTTTGTGGAACTTGCAGAACTTCGCAGAACGTTGGGCAGTCACTCACTAACACCGCTTCTCACCGCGAGTCAAACATAGATGAGATAGGGGTATAAGAGCAGGAATAACAGAGTTATCGGGGGCGGGGCTTGTGGGACGACTTTCACACACACACTAATGGAATGACTGCTGTCTGGCTCACGGATTACATAAATTGTCTGAATAACAGACTGAATTACATTTTTGAATATATAACTGAGTACTTAAATGGCGAACCTAACGCCTTAGATTACTCGTTACATCAAAAAAAGTAATCCAAGTACTCTAACGCGTTACTTTGTATGTTACACCTAACACTGCTCATAAGTACTGTGGGGGAAGAAAGCGCTAGTCTTGCTAACCGTGGGAAATTTCTTAATGTTTCTCAATTAATCTCAATGACTAAAGAGAAAGTGTAATACTATAAGAAATAGTACTATAAGAAAGTGTTTCGTCTCAGTTTTCTAAAATAGTTTTACTGTCAAAATTGCTAGATATTCGTTCTTCTAGTTCTTTTTTTTTTAGCGTGTGCCCTGATGGGGCATTGTGGGGACATTTTGTTTCTAACAAGACAGAAAAAACCAAGCACAGAGACATTCTAAGTAAATGCACTCATGTCACATCGCAACCACTTCTGAAAACTGACACTGAGTCACAATAGAATCATATTTCATTGTGTGTGTGTGTGTGTGTGTGTGTGTGTGTGTGTGTGTGTGTGTGTTGGGGTATTTTATATCCTCAGAGCCAGTATAGATTAAATTCTTGATTACCGGCTTTCTAAATCTTGTCTTAGCAAGATTTAGCACCGAGGAAGTCTGAGACACCACACACACACACACACACACACACACACACGCACACGCACGCACAGGCTGGAGGAAGACAGTTGGTCATGGTTGACCACACAATGTCTTCCTTGACTTTAAACAACATCATGCTGCTACAGTATTTGTTAATGTAATGCTCTCTTCTCTTCAATCCTATCCTTTCCCCCTCTTCTTTTGTCTCCCTTCCAAGTTTCTCTACATCTTGTCTCTTCACCTCTCTCCTATTTTCTTCTCACCATTTCTAACCTCTTCTTTTTTCCTTTTCTTCCATCATCTGCACTTTCGTCTTCTTCTCTCCAACCCTAACCATTTTTTCACCTCTCCTCCCCTCTACTCGTTTCTTTTCTTTCTCTATTATCTTTACTTCTTGTCATTTTTCTTCTCTCAATTTCTATTGACTTTACTTCTCTCCTTTTTTCTTCTTTTTGTTTTCCATTTTCTATATTTCTTTCCCTTTCTGTTTTCTCTTCTCCACTTCTGTCCTTTTTTAAAATTTAGCTTTTCCCCTTTTTCTTGCCACTATTCTCTTTTCTGTTCTTTTCTCTCCACTTATGTCTTGTTTTTTCCCTTTTTTCCTCTCCTCTTCTCTTCCATAATGAAGAATTAAGTCACAGAAACAACTAACAATTCATGAGACCTAGAAAGAGAGAGTTAAAGAAAATGTACTTCTCAGTGAAGGACTTGATTTAATCTGGGTGAAGAGAATGACTTGAGAATAAAGCCTATGGCTATGGCTTTCCATACATACACACGCACACACACACACACACACACACACACACACACACACACACACACACACACGCACATACAGACTTTGGCATGGTGGCACTTGGCTTGAGTTCTGTCACGTCACCTTGAAGTGGGTAGAAGATAAATAAAGAGGAGACGACAAGAGTGTCGAAAAACAAGACTAGCAGGCTTCCCACACATCCTGAACAACCTGAATTATAGAACAGTTCTAGAGAGAAAAATGCACGAAATGCACTGAAAAAAGTGAACTGTCAGGCTATTGAGCCAGAGGGATTGCATGTTATAGCATAGTTAGCATTATATTTAGCATATATGTGTATATATATATACAGTATATATATATACA